>CALYLW010000207.1:692500-824924 GCA_944989445.1 Ampullaceana balthica
GTTTAATTGGGCGATTTTTTTTTACCTCCCTTATTATTTTTTTTAAATGACGCAAATCCATTAAGGCGGCTGGATAGCGAAGTCAGTAGTTCGCTCGCCCCACAAAGCTGAGGGGTGTGGGATCTAGCCCACGTTAAAGCCACAATAAAAATGTTGACGAATGACTATTGCTAAAAAGTCATCCACTGACTTGGAGAGGAGATGGGCGCCACCAAGGTCTACCAAGCCTCGAGAAAGCTCTAATGGTAACGTTAGACCCCCCTACGACCACAAGGTTATGGGACACACACAAAATCCATTAAATGGTGCATCCATCAGTGGTTCACCTTTTTTGAGTGGCGAACCTTTTTTATAGAAGCCATGTGACCTGCGATCCCCATGAAATGTAAATAAGTCATTTTCAATACACGTTTTTACAAAATAGAGCAAATTTGCATTATAGTAAATAATTTTTATTCGACATTTGGCAACTCCAGAAAACCCGTCACGACCCCCTTTACGACCCACAGATTGGGAACCACTGCATTGAATTATTAATTTATTTGTATACTTAAAAAGTTGTGTTTGTTGTCTATATATTTTGGGGCCGTCCATAAAGTACGTCACGCTCCAGAAGGGGGGGGAAGGGGTGCAAGAAAGTGTGGACAGTTTTGTGACAGGGGGAGGGGGGTCCGGCCATGTGTGACGTCACGCTGTTTTATATTAAATTTCAATTATTTTGTTAATAAAATTTTTTTTTCTCAAGTGTTCTCTTTAGGGGCGGGGGGGGGGTGTCCGAGATGTGTGACAGTTTGTGACAGGGGGAGGGGGGTAAAAATTGTAAAAAATAGCTTGACTTACTTTATGGACGGCCCCTTTTATTTGCAATGATAAATCTAAAGAGAGTTTAATATAAATATTTTACAGATGTAGCATTTGGAGTTTGGAGCCTTCATAACTAGAACAAACCGTAGTGTAAATTGTGTATATTGGAAAGGCCCACAGCCACGGAATATAGTACTAAATATAAGACCACAAATTAAGATACATATTATTTATCGTTTACTAATTAAAACAAAGGATTTATATTTCATGTTTTTAAAATGGAATAAATTCATGTATAAATTCTAATTTTGAGTCTTTGATATTATAAAAATATTATTTTAAACAAATATATTAATTGAACATACTGTTTACACATTTTTTAATAATTAAATTTTTGTGAAAAGTAATTTTACATGTAAAAGAAAAAATGCTCGCGAAATTTAGTTTACGTTGCTATAAAACACTACTTTTATGAGAAAACGTTGATAAGCATTGTCTTAGATCAGCGGTTCTCAACTTTTCTTGTGTCGCGACCCTTTTAATAAATTACTCGTGCTGTGGCGACCCCCGCCGTCAAATTTTTTGGGTATCTACCTCATAGCTGTAATTTTGCTACTGTTATAATATATTTAATTATATCTCATATGCAGAATGACATTGTATTCTCATTTTTACAAATTTTACGTAATTAAAGCACAGACACCGTTCTCGTAGTAACGTAGTTAGTAATAAAAAACACAATGTGTAGCAATGATTACAATTACATACATGTCATACATTACATTACATACAAGGTATTCGTATTTATTTCTAATTACAAATACGTAAGAAAGCCAAAGTCAATTAATGTGAAGGTTGAGGTTGCTTCTTTCTCACAAGATCATAAATTCTCGGGACAGTCTTTGCGAGAGCACAACGAAGATCATCTTCCACAACAAGTCTACTTCTGTATTTAGACTTGATAACCAGCAATCTGGAAAACCCTGTTTCGCAAAGATAAGTTGTTGGAAAAGGAAGAAGAAGGCGCAACACAGTTTCGGACAGAACAGGATATGACTGCAAACACTTGATCCAGAATTTTGTAACTGACATTGAAGAGAAATCATTTCGCGCTGCATCACTGTTAATGAGTTCGATGAACTCCTCTTGTGCTGTCTCAGGAATATCGTCAACTTTGACTGTGAATGGACTTCTGGCAAGTGCAAACGGAGTGTTAGGTAGATTTGGAAAGTACGATGAAATTTCGTCCGCCAGCATATGCAAGTGTTCTTTCACAGAAATTATCATTTTACTTCTCTTGTCCGGTTCAATGTCATTTTCCTCAAAGAAAGCAGATAAGGTGGGCAACATGTACATTTTATTGTCATCCAATTTTTTTTTGCCAAAGCTGAAGTTTCATTTCGAATGATCGGATCTTTTCAGGCAAATCTAGGCATGTTGCATTTGGTCCTTGCAGTGATAAATTTAACTCATTCAAAATGGCAAATATATCTACCAGGTAAGCAATTTTCTGAAGCTCATTTTTGTCGCTGAAAAGTGCTTTGAGCTGTGGTTTAGACTTCTGATTAAAGAACATTTTTAGTTCGTCACGAAGATCAAAAACGCGTTTCAAAACTTTCCCTCTCGACAACCATCTCACTTCAGTGTGAAATAGCAGAACATCATTGGACGCATCTATCTCATTACAAAGTTTCGAAAACAGACGACTGTTCAGCGCACTCGCTTTTACAAAATTGACGGAACTTACGACGCTTTTCATTACTTCCTGAAACTCTTGTGGCAACGTCTTCTTTGCTAGCACTTGTCGATGAATCATACAGTGAGTTCCAATGACTTTTGATGATTCATTTAGTACCAAACGTTGAAATCCAGACCGACATCCTAGCATAGCTGGAGCACCATCAGTGCAAACACCACAAACCTTTTCCCAAGAGATCTAATGATCTTTCAGAAATGAACCAACTGTATCAAATACATCTCGTGCAGTTGTTGTCGTTTTAAGAGGTTTGCAAAAAAAAAGAAACTCATCTTTAAAGTCACCTTTATTTATATATCTCGCGTAAACCAGTAGTTGTGAACAGTTTGCAGCGTCCGTGGATGCTAAATATTTGAAGTGGAGCAGATTTTATTTCCTGGATTACCTGATAAATAATATCAGCAGACATATCATCTATTCTTCTCCGGACAGTGTCATTAGATAAGGAAATTGCACTCAATTTCTTAACAAATTCGGGTCCGATCATAACTCGAACAATATCTTTGGCCGCTGGCAACAATAAGTCTTCGGCAATGGTGTGAGGTTTCATAGCTCTTGCGATTCTGAGCGCCACCAAATATGAAGCTTCAACGGCTGCTACGTTTTGTTGGTGGTACTTGCCGCCAGTGTCAAGTCTGGCTTTCCTGACGCCATCAGCTTTACTTCTAAAATACTCGGTATCCTTCCCCGCAAAACTTGGATGTTTGCTATCAAAATGACGTTTCAGTTTGTTTGGCTTCATAGATTCGGCTGAAAGAACTTCATTACAAATAACGCATTGCGGTTTCTCAATTCCTGCTGTAACTATTGAAGTAAAACCATATTGTAAGAAATCGTCACTATATTTTCTTTTCTTAATCATAATGTTCTTCTCTGCATGTTCCATTTCCATCGGTTGGTTTAAAAACTTAAAATTTAAAATGCAAAAATTTATAACGATAGCTTTCAATACCACGCACAATGAAATATTGACCTACAGCCCTACACTACAGTGTGTGGAACCAGAAGCAGCAGCAGTTCAGCTTCTACGTCACGTAGCCAGCCTGCTGAGCTCAGACCTCTGAGCACCCAGACGCGCCCTACTCTCTGTTGATATAATTACCGGTTGTTGAGGGGTTCATAAAATAGTGTTGAAATAAACATTATAAAAAGCTAAAAATAATTAAGTTACAACAACTAAACTTACTAAAGTTACTGAATAGACTATAGACTAGTATAGAGTAATAGACAAAATATGTACATGGCAAGGTTTACACATTTTTACACATTTAAACACACAAAAAACATATTTTTCCAATGGTCTTTGGCGACCCCTGCCAAATCGTCATTCGACACCCGCGGGGGTTGCGACCCACAGGTTGAGAACCGCTGTCTTAGATGGTTTTGTTTCCCCTTACTCAGTAAATGAGTTCGTGTTTAAGAGTGCAGCTCGATAAATTTGAACGAATTTTGATTATATTTAATTGTTTCATACATAATTCAAGTTTAACAAAGTTGACTGGAAAATTAAAAGTTCGTGAGGATATTTTTTTTTGATTACTCTCAATTTTTGTGCACATTCAAAATATATTTTAATTTTGCTGAGATGTTGTTTCCTTCAAAATAATGAATGAAATGCCTTAATGAAATATATTTTTAAAATACCCTATTAGTACGAAAAGAAGTTTCTTTTAACATTGTCTATCACATATTATTAAAACCTAACACGCACACTTTTAATTATTTGAAGTTGAAGTATTTAATAAAAGTCATGAACCAGGTAAAAATAAAAATACAATTTAATTAATTTCCGCTCTTAGTGATTATATCGCTATATTTACAAAAAAAGTTCGGTTTAAAAAAATTCAACAAAATAATTGCATTTTAAAATACTACTGTGAAATTGAGATTGATTTTTTAAAAGATATTTTAGAAATTTAATGGACAAGTAGTTAATTGCTTTATTAGCTGAATGGAACAATCGTATCGTTAAAATAATTTTCGGGAAATCCTCCCATTGGGGGAAATCCCGGTTATGAAATTATTAAACAACAAAACTACTTAGTACGTCACGCTCCGAGGGGTGGGGAGGGGGGTGTAAGAAAGTGTGACACTTTGTGACAGGGGGAGGGGGGTCAGGCCATGTGTGATGTCACACATTTATTTTATTTTATTTTTTCTAATTTATTATTTTTTTTAGTAGAATTTAAATAGCTTTAAAAATAATTATCAACAATTTTGTGAAACAATAGAATTAGTTTTATTTTTATGTCAAAATAGCATGAAATGCGTATCTCCTGAATGTGTTCATCAATCTGAATTGGATGCAGCAGGACTGCTATCGAAGGATCAGGAATGGTTTGACAATCATCTTCGCACCAGCCAATATTTCACTCAAATTGTTAAATATCAGGACATGAAATTTTGCAACAATGCATGAAGCTCGTATTGCAACGTTTTACCTTCAAGATTCTTCCCTTCCTCCAATCCCAATCAACCAAACAGTTGATGGACTCAAAGCTTCAGAAAGAGCAGATGCAGATTCTCATAAATTTCCTTCATTGTTTGTAGCACAAACTCTTAAATTTGATGACATTATGACAAGATCAACAGGAGTTTTCAAAGTGCTACCATATGATTACCAGCTTATTTGATCGACTTTGATCGACTTTGAAAAGTATGTCACATATATTTTGCCTCACAAACAATGTTGAAGAAACATACAGGACAACACAGAGCTCGGGCTGAGGAGAATGTGCTCACCCAAACTGTTCAAGAATCAACTCAGATAAAACGCATCCGTCCTTTGAGAATCGCTTCTAGAAGGCAAAGACAACCTATGGCAGTTATTACCAGAAGAGAAAATGCACATACAGAGGTTGTTGAGTGGCAGATGAGGACGAGTTGATCTGTCTGCAATTATCTTTCCAGGAAACGATGATGGTGAACGATTGGTGTCAGTCAGAGGCGTCACTAGGGTTGGTGTCACCCGGGGCGGTAGCTCATGGTGTCACCCCTTCACGACTGAAGGGGCCGTCCATAAATGACGTCACGCGAGGTTGCCGATTTTACCCCACCCTCCCCCAGCGTCATACGTTGTCACAAAAACTTAGACCCCACCCCTTTTTTACGATATGACGTCACAAAGCTTGGACACCCCTCCCCCAAGCCTAATTTTCTCAATTAGCATGTTGCAAATTATTTTTTGTCATTTAAATATGTATTTAGGTTAAGTCTGCACTGTAATATCGTAACACGCGTGAAGTCATTGAAAACGTAATTAAATAAATGGTAAACAATCAAATATTTAAGTGGAACTTTTATTTAAAGTTTCGCGTTTTTGATATAACGTCACATTTCTTAAACACCCCCTCCTCGTACCACAGCGTCACAGATGCGTGGACCCCCCTATGGCGGATTAAAGGGGGGGGTGCTGAACGGGCTAAAGCCCCCAATAATTTAAGGGCCCCCAAACTTTTTATGAATTATAGTGTATAATAAAGATGTAGGCCATTATGTTTGTACGAATCCCTGAAAATGCCTTGGACAGTCATACGGCAATGCTGCAAATGAGTAGGAAGTATAACGGAAATCAGGCTATTCTTCGTGAGAAGTGCATTGTAGCTCATTATGTGCCGTGCACAGCTCATTCCTTTAATTTGGTTGGGAAAAGAGCAGCAGGTTGTCCTACTGCGGTCAGATTTTTTTTGTCTTCTGCAAAATCTTTATACCCGACTTGTTGCATCTACTCATCGTTGACAGGTACTTCAAAAACATATGACATTGATACATGCTAACAAAGCCTTGTCTGACACAAGATGGTCAGCCTGACATTATGCTGTAAGGCCTGTTAATAGCTCATACCATGAGAATATCGTAGCACTGGAAGAATTAGCAACGTTGCTAGTTTATCCTTATATGAGGTATGTAATTCAAATTCACGGTTTGTTATTGTTTTTTTTCCCACGTGAGAGTTTGAGTTGACGCGTTGACGCCACCCATCGAAGTACCGGCGTGCTTTTGTTTACATTTTACGTGTCACGCTGAGCTCGATCCAGCGATCGGTGACCAGACTTTTCCCCTCCCCCCAGGGTTATGAAGCAAAGTTGAGTTAAGACAGATTCAGTCTGTAAATGTTTGTCGGGTTTGAAAATAATCAATACTGTTAGTTATGTCTCATATAAAAGGGATTTATAGTCAAAAACATTGTTTTTACGGGTTTGTTTTATTTAAAATCCCTTATATTAACTTCACCGCCTTCTCTGTCTCTCTGTCTTGGGCGGGCACCGCGGAAAAACAGAAGTAAAAAATGACCCACTTGCCGTCATGCCATCGAGCTGAAATTTGCCACACGGACCCGTGCCACCTAACAATGCATCATATAAAAATTTCAGATCGATCGAACATACAGTAATTAAATTAATGCATTTTTAGTTTATCTATATAAACTATAAGTAGCGGACGTTATTGTTTACACTTTACGGGTCACTTGACTTCAGGCCAGCCACCGGTGAACACATCTCGTGTTTTAACCAGGTAAACCACCTGGAGTTGAGTTAACGCGTTGACGCCACCCGTCCATGTCCACTTTACTTTTGTATTAATTTTGTGCAAATTCTCAAGGCGATATTAAACAAACATGAATTAAATGCTTTTTTTAAAATACAATTAGTACGAAAATAAGTTTCTTTTAACGTTGTCTATCGTATATTATTAAAATCTCGCATGCTCATTTTTATATTATTTGAAGTATTCAATAATTATTAATGAAAGAGGTCGTGATTCTCGTTTTTAAAAAAAATATTACAATCTGATTATTTTCAGCTTATGACATAGGCGGCGATAGAGTCTCAGCTCAGTTTGTTAAAAATATTTTAATTTCCCTTTAAAATATTTTAAACTAAAATGTTGATACAGATGTTCGGATATTTTTTTTAAAGTAGGGCCTACTATTCCAGTCTCTTGTCTTCTCTCTAGTGCATATTTTTATCCACAAAGGGATAATTTTAATTTAATTTTTTATTTTAAAATTTGGTTTTTGGCATTACACCAAATGTTGTTAAGAATATGCAAAACATTAATATTAATAATGATACATAATGCAATGAGATTTAATATAAGGGGCCATCCATATATTACGTACGCAAGGAGGGGGGAGGGGGGTCTTAAACAGTGGCGTAGCTAGACCTTTTGCCGCCCGGTGCGGTTTCTAATTTGCCGCCCTTATTGAGTAGGTGATGGTATGGTTTTTATAAATTAATAAACATACATAAATAATTGTAATTGAAACAAAGTAAAGGTGGCGAACATTTCTACCATTGAATGCCATATTTAAGTTAGTGGCAATAAAGGAGGCCAAATAAGATGTTATACCTATAAATTCATATTTTTTTATTAAAATACAAGATACTTTTTTTAAAGGTTACAAGAAAGTTACTGAGGTTGCACAATGAGACAAACGTATTCTAAATTTACACCAAAAAATTAAATTACCAATTAGTATGCTTTTATTTTGTATTTATAAATAAATGATTTAATTATATTTTTACAAATAAATTGTGTACATAAGTATGTAAACATATTATTTATACATTTTTTTCATAACTTTCATTGTAGAAAAATCGTGTATTATGCTATCAAAATTTAAATAATTTGTAATATTTTGTTCTATGGACAATATTGCAAGATTTTTTAGTCTTAAATCAAGGGTCGGGAAACTTTTTGTCTGAGAGAGCCAAACATTATTTTTAAAACTAAAAATTCAAGTAAATGTGGGCATTTTGTGTAATTTTAACATTAAAAGTACCATAATTATGTCTCTTAATTCTTTTTAATATCATTGTTATGCTGTTTATTGTTTATGCAATTCAAAGGAATCTGAATAAACGTTTTTTTTAAAGAATAGTCGAACATTTGTCTGAGAGCCAGATGCAGCCATCAATAGAGCCACATCTGGCTCGCGAGCCATGGTTTCCCAACCCCTGTCTTAAATCATGCACTCATTGTGGAACGAAGATAATTTTTTTATCAACTTCAGTTTGGAGAAGCTCCTTTCACAACTAGCGACACTGATAACAATAATTGTTATAAAAATTCTTAGAATACAAAATACACAAACAAATTGTGCAATGAAAACAATATATTTAAGCTTTATTTATAAACTAATACGACAAGCGGGCCTTTTCCTCCATTTTCCCAACGCAATGCCTCTTTTTGTAGTATAGGTACAGCCACAAAACCTGGATCATTTTTCTTTCATTATGGAACTGTTCTTTATCAATGTCAATAAAATCATTTATTTGACATTCAATTTCTTCACTTAGTAGGTTATATGGGATTATACACGAATATTTTCTTACATGGACATGCAACTGATCAAGAGTTCTTTTAATTCCTTTATAATTCGATCCATGGATTAAAACATTTCTCGTTGTACTTCATGTTCTAAAGATAGGACCACGTCTTGTGAATTTTCCCCACTCACATGTTTTTCCCTTCTAGCTTGGCGTTTCCTTTATTTTCTACAAAGTATATAAACGATTCTACAACTTTAACTTCGCCAACATCAATAACTACGTATCTTTTAATTTGACTAGTTTAATATTTGTGGGAAATATCTGGAGAGCTGTCAAATATCATACAAAAGTTTTTAGCTTGCTTTAATTGGTCCATTATTGTTTTTCTCGCTGCACCTCTCAATAGGTCTATGAATTCATTTTGAATCATTTTCCACAAATAGGAGACACTATATTTATTACCCATCTTAATTTTGTTCTAAATGTTCACATAATACTGGGTCGTACTTGGCCAACAAGTCAAAAAGCTCTAGAAAATGTCCTATATTTTCAATTGAATTGATGTCTTCCTCATGAATACTTTACGATGACCTCTCAACGCCAAATTTTGTTTAGCTAAGAATCTAATTATATCAAGTATTGTGAGAATTTCCTTTCATTTTTTCTTATTTCTTTATCAATATTCTGTTGTTGTAGATTATCAAAAGTTGCACCATGTCCAATTCTTATTTCTAATTCCTTCCATTGGGAAAATGATCGAATCTGCAGTAGACTCAACTCGTGTTGACTTATTCAGTAGACTCAACTCATGTTGACTTATTCAGTAGTCTCAACTCGTGTTGACTTATTTTGAGATTAAATTTCCACTATTTGTTAAAACTATTTTCCGTGTTAAAATTTGATTGGAAAAAAAATCATCAAACAGTTGTCAGCAAAAACAATATATAATTTTCTTAAATGGTGAATACACCATCCACGATCTTAACAAATTTTCACCATTATGCAAAATTTGGGGAAAAAAACAACAATCGCGATTAATCTTTCTTGTGAAAAATCGTAATAATTTTCACTAAAATAGACTAATTCAAACTATCTAAACATTACTTTAATAGGATATGCATAAAAGTTTTAGTGAATAAACGTATTTTAATGAAACACACACATTTTGTTTGTGCTACTTTAATGAAAAAAAAACAAACAAAAAGAAAAACAAAAATAAATTTTTAATAAATTACCTTAGAATAATTTTCTGAAACTTAAACAGTAATATAAATTACTACTTGCAAGTTAAACACAATATTTGAACGACAATGCCATGTGGGTACTTTTTCGCGTATCATTATGTGCATGTCGAAAATCCACGCAATAACTGTCGCTGCGATATTAATAGTATATTCGGTCCAGCAGTGATGTGTTCTTTGTGTTGTTTTCTTATAAAAAGCGTCATCTGTGATGTATACCGCTTAATTTTCAAAACAAATCGATACAATTTTAAACGATTTGACATTTCTTAACGGTTATGCGTTAGTTATAACAAACAGTATGTAATAAAAAAATTTTTCTTGAGAATCCGTTTATTACGACTCGAAAGTACGAATATTTTATTTTCACCCGGGTTTTCCACTTTCAAAAGAAAAAGGGCGGTTGTCCGAAAGGGCTGTACTTTTCAAATGCCCCAAAATGCCGCCCCCAAATCGTGTGCCGCCCGGGGCGGACCGCCCCCCACCGCCCCCCTAGCTACGCCACTGGTCTTAAATTAACGGCATTTTGCGTATGCATGCGTACGAGGGGGGTCTCGACTAAATGTGTACGTACGCACAACAAATTTAATTTGCATAATACTAAGCATAGAAACGTAAACCGCTCTGACTGCAAACGTCATTCGAGACCGACTGAGTCAATACTGATATGCAATAATGTTTTATAATTTATTGTAAACGAAATTTTGAACTTTTAATTACTTGGAAGTAATTAACATTTGATTCAGACCAAACGTTTACACATTATTAAAATATATCCGTCGGATTTATCTGTTCATTTCTTGAAATTAGATGAAGTTTCTCTTTCGCCCACTGGTGCCTTAGCCGTTGTAAACACACAACGGGACGGGGATTTCACGCACCTAGTGGAAAAGGGGTGGGGAGGGGGTTGTCGACATATTTGTGACGATGTGTGATGTGGGGGAGTGGGGTGTTAGAGAAATGTGACGTCACATCAAAACTCGCAACTTTAAATAAAAGTTCCACTTAAATATTTGATTTGTTACATGGTGTTTAACATGACTTCACACGTGTTACGATATTAGAATGCCAGCCTACACTAAATAAATACTTAAATGACAAAAAGTGATTATAAACATGCTCTTTTTCAAATAGAAAGTACAGCTTTTATGGGGGGGGGCGCAAAGCTTTGTGACGTCATATTGGAGGGATTGGTCTAAGTTTTTGTGACGACGCGTGACGAGGGGGAGTGAAAAATCTGCCCAATTCGCGTGACGTCATTTATGGATGGCCCCTTCTCGGAGCGGTCCGTAAATGACGTTACGCACCTAGAGGGGGGAGGGGGTCGACGATTTGTGACGAAGGGGAGGGGTAGTTTAAGAAATGTCACATCAAAACTCGTAACTTAAAATAAAAGTTGTACTTAAATATTTGTTTGTTTACAATTTATTTAATGACATTTTACATGGGCTTCGCGCGTGTTTCGAGATTAAAGTCCAGCCTTACACTAAATACATACTAAAACTTAAATGACAAAAAAGTGATTTGAAACATGCTAATTTTTTTTTGATGGGTTTTTTTTGAAAGGGGGGGGGGTGCATTTTTATGACGTAATATTGGAAAAGAGGGGGGGGTCTAATTTTTAGTGACGTGGGGGGAGGGGATGAAAATCGTCTATAATCGTGGGACGTCAATAATGGACGGCCCCAAAGCTTTGACAAAAAAAAGCCGCATTTTCAAATATTTTAGTGCGCATTTTGATGTGACGTCAAATTTCTTAATCACCCCCTCCCCCTCGTCACAAATGCGTGACCTTCTCCCCCGCCCCCTTTTTAGGCATTTTAGTAATTGTACAAGGCTGATTAATCATGTATTTTCAGATAAAACGAATGCCATAACAGAAAGTAAGTGATTATATTTGCTCAGTTGAAATTGGTCATGCACTACCTAAGCGATAAAATTATTATATTTGTCTACGTGAAAGTTGTCCGTAGTTGCTTTAGAGCAATAATAAAACGGGAGGATTTTAAACGTTCAACCTCGTTGTTTCTTTTATTATAAACTAGCAGACCCGTAGTGTGTTGCAACGATATCAGTAAAAACATATAGATAAAAAAGAAATTACATTAAGGGTCACCGGGCCCATCAGTTTAACATTTGACGTTCGAAAATCTGTTAATTTCAATAAATTTCATAACAAATATATTTATCTATATTTCTCAATATCGTGTAAAATTGAATAGGGAATACAATATTAAAAGTTTAGTAAAAACACATTTAGGGCCCACAGCCCCGAGGAAATTGACATTAGGAGTTCAGTGCTCTATAGTAATTTAATATAGGCTCTTAAGTTTTTATATACCAAATTTGGTCAAAATCAAGTTATTTTCTCATTATCTAACAATTAAACCACGGTAATTTTTATATAGCTAATATAAGGAAAAATACATTAAGGGGCCCCCCCTGGTAAATTCGGTTCAAGATGTGCATTTTGAAAACCTGTTCATTTAAGTTCAGTTTCATCATGGATATATTTCTCAAGATCGTTAAAACCTGAGTGGGAAATAATATCTTAGAGTATACAAGACATTTGGCCCCCGGCCCATTCGATTTAAAATGTAAATTTCTAAATGCTGTTCATTTTAATTCAGTTTCATCATGGATATATTTCTCAAGATCGTTAAAAATAGAATGGCAAATAATATCTCAAACATATACGAATAAAAGACGTTTGGGGCCTCCGGCCCTGAACAATTGGACATTAGAAGTGCAGTGCCCTTTGTTATATTAATATGGGCCACCAAGTTTTTTTATATAAAAAGTTTGGTTAAGATCCATTCATTTACTCAGTAGCTAACACATAATATATTTTTTATATAGCTCATATAAACAACAAAAAAATAATAATAATTAAAAAAAAATATAAAAAAAATAAAATAAAATAAAAAAACGACATTAAGGGCCCATTTAGTGCAAGATGTCAAGTTAAAAAAAGCTGTTTATTTCAATCAATTTCATAGTGGAAATATTTATCTATATTTCTCAAGATCTTTAATAATTAAATGCGGAACAAAATCTTAAACGTTTTGAAAAAAGACATTTTGGGCCCCCAGCCCCGAAGAAATGGACATTAGAAAATTAGTGCCCTATAGTATTTCAATATTGGCTACCAATTTGTTATATACATATAAAAAATCATATTATGGGCCCCCGGCGCCCCATAAGTGTTAAAATTTGCAAAAACAGTTGCCAGCGACCATCCCAGGAGCTTACTCAAAAGTCTCCCAAAGTTTCATGGCGATCGGATGAATGGTTTAGTCAGCTATAAATGACATGCATACATACAAACATACATACAAACATACATACATATTTTCATTTTACACGCTGTTATCTTATTATTAGTACACGCTTTTATTTAAGTCAAACTGTTTGTATCCGTCAAATCTTGTAACCTAAAATTAAACCACTTCTTATGGACCTATAGATCTCAAAATTTTACCACAGAGAGATCTTGGATGACAATGCATTGTATAATAATTTCAGATCGATCGAATGTACCGTAATTAAGTTAATGCATTTTTAAGTTTATCTCTCTATATGTTTGTGCTTTTATCACTCACATCAAAATGAACCCCAATTCGCCCTAGAGGGATACAAGTAATTTCAATGTGTTAACGTCAGAAGTGGATTGTGGGAAAGAGTTTTTATAATATAAGTTTAAAAATAACGAAATTTGTCAAGTCTTCTGGTCGAATAGTTATTGTGATCGAGTGCCGACTTGTATGTACGCGGTTCAATTTTCAGTTGTGGATACTTTTTTTTTAATACATAAATTTGTAATTAAAAATTTATCTTTTTACCACTATCACATTTGAGATATTGACAATGCAGTTTAAATAATTAAATTGAATTTATAAGGTCGAAAATCGATTTTTAAAAAATTGATACTAAATAGGACACGCTTTTATTTAGACATATAGAAAGTGTACAAAAAAGAAGAATTTTTTAAATATGATTACAGGTGAAACCCACGAACCTATCCACTGCACATGAAAACGTGGGGCGCTCTATCATGTACAAGGTGGTCGAGTGGCATGCGCGCTCGGCTGGCGTACCGATGGTCATGGGTTCGAATCCTTGTGAAGGCAAGAATTATTTGGACGGGATGAAAGTCCCTACTACTCCCTACCTAAATCATAAAAATAACCAAAGTGTTGATTACAACTTACGTAACATTCATAGTGAATTTGGTTACATTTTGAATATTATATATCGCTAATGAGTACATTATTTAATCATAATTACTTTTTAATGTAACCCAAGAAAAACAAGTTGATGAAATAATGTATTGTTAGTTGGAGAGTTGCCCGCTTATATCCACGTTTCATCCACGTGCTGATGCTCTATAAATGACGTCACGCGCCTAGGGGGGGGGGAGGGGGGTTAAGCATTTGTGAGAAAGGGGGGGGGTAAGAAATGTGACATCACATCAACAACAAAATAAAACAAACCCGTAAAAACAAAGTTTTCTACTATAAATCCCTTATATTTTAGTCATAATTAAAAGTATTGATTATGTTTCAACGCCACAAATATTTACGGACTGACACCGAGTGATGTCCCCTGTCTTTTAACGGGGGATGGGTCGTGAGGGGGTGTCGGCACGACGGTCGACGTCTAAGCGTCAACTCAAACTCACGTGGAAAAAAAACAATAACAAACCGTGAATTTGAATTACATACCTCATATAAGGATAAACTAAAAATGCATTAATTTAATTACGGTACGTTCGATCGACTGAAATTTTGATACGATGCATTGTTAGGTTAGACGGGTCCCGTGTGCCAAATTTCAGCTCGATCGGATCACTGGAAGTGGGTCATTTTGACTTTTGTTTTTTCCGCCCAGCCCGCCCATGAGATGACGACAGACAGAGAGACAGAGAGAGACGGCGGTGAAGTTAATATAAGGGATTTAAAAAAACAAACCCGTAAAAACAAAGTTTTTGACTATAAATCCCTTATATATGAGACATAACTAACAGTATTGATTATTTTCAAACATTTACAGACTGAATCTGTCTTAACTCAAGTTTGCTTCATAACCCTGTGAGGGGGGAAAAGTCTGGTCACCGATTCGCTTGACCGAGCTCAGCGTGACACGTAAAATGTAAACAAAAGCGCCGTCGTGCTTCGATGGGTCGCCTCAACGCGTCTACTCAAACTTTCACGTGGAAAAAAAACAATAACAAACCGTGAATTTGAATTACATACCTCATATAAGGATAAACTAAAAATGCATTAATTTAATTACGGTACGATCGTTGATCTGAAATTTTGATACGATGCATTGTTAGGTGAGTCGGGTCCGTGTGCCAAATTTCAGCTCGATCGGATCACTGGAAGTGGGTCATTTTCGACTTTTCTTTTTCCGCCCGCCCGCCCAAGACAGAGATGATGAGATGATGAGACGGCCGCGAAGTTAATATAAGGGATTTAAAAACCCACTCATCTTTAAATTAAATTTCCCCTTAACTACCGTAATTCATTGCTTGCAATTTATTTAATTACGTTTTCAATGGCTTCAAAGTTCTGACAAACTACACGGTATTTTGATACAAGCTGTCCTTCTGAACATCAAACAAAAATGATAAAACACAAAAAAACATTTGGGTTCTTTGAATGAATCAATGACAGGAAGTTAACGAGTCTTTGATATACGCCGACATTATTTATCGTATATACTCATTCTAAAGCCGACCATTTTTTGACAAAATCTAGGGGGAAAGATTGGGGGGGGGGTAACATTCAAGCCCTATGACCTTACTGAATGTTACGTCATTGTTGTTGACATTTTGTTTGGATGTTCAGTTTACTGCAGTTTTAGTTTATGAGTATGGCGAATGCATTTACAGCAGAAATAAAAGTTCGTATAGTACAATAGTATATTTTTGGAAGTAATCTGTGTGAAAATGAGGGGCATGGATGGTGGCTAGGTTGCATTCTATAGCCGTCATGACCGCGAAAATTATGTGCCGTTTTGGACGAGTGCCCGCGCGGCATTTTTCAACAATATTGACAGCCCAAGTTAGGAATAGGGATGTACAGGATTTCGGCTCCGGCAAATCCAGATTCCGGTTATTTTTACAAATGTGGCTCGGGCTTCGGCTCCGGCAGAATTTCACTTCATTATTCCGGCCAAATCCGGCTCGCCATAGAGCCATAACATATATATTCTAGGTCAGTGTTGCTCATTATGTTCCGTGCACAGCTTATTCCCTTAATTTGGTTGGGAAAAGTGCAGCAGACGGTTATCCCACTGCAGCCAGATTTTTTTTTGCATTCTGCAAAATCTTAACACCTGGCTTGTTGTATCTACTCATCTTTGGCATGTACTTCAAAAACATATGAAAGGGTTACCTGTTAACAAAGCATTGTCTGACATAAGATGGTCATCCCGACGCGATGCTGTAAGGTCTGTTAATAAATCATACCATGAGAAAATTCGTTCACTTGAAGCAGAAGGATTTCGGAGGAACTTGAACAACTAGAAGTAGATATTTTTACTTGAAATTTGGGACACAATTTTAAAAAGATTTCAGAAAAAGAATTTATCCCTTCAAGAGTGGGGACTATCTTTGAATTCCGCCGTTCACTTTTGAAATCACTCCTTGAGTTTGTTAAAAAAAAACAACAACAGCGTTCTGAATTTGATTCCTATGAAAAAAAAGGAAAGGACAAGTCCGTGGAGAAAGAGTATAAGCAATCTTCAATACAATAAAAAAAGAGAAAGTGTCAGTTTGATGAAGGAGTAAACATTTAATTAAAATAAATACATAAATAAATAAAAAATTAAGAATATATTTTTATAAATATTTTAAAAAGACCTTCTAACAAAGAATCAGCTTTAAAAAAAGAATCTTTACTTACTTCCTGTTATTCAGCTAAAACTAAAACTTTTGTCGTTTGTCCATAAAGTCTTACATGATCAGTAAGTCAATATTGACATTCACTTACCTGCATTTAACACCGAGTGACCTATAGATCTATGCTTGACTTATTATTTTTTTGGAATTGTTGGACAATCTAAAATAAATTATCAATATTTATTCATACCCGCTACTAAAAATCTTTGATGATACTTGAGGAAATATATGTTGAAATCTAAGATATTCAAAGCGATGTTTGACTAGCGTTTCAAAATAACGATTCCTGGTAACTTATAACAATCAACAAACACAAACATTATTTTACAATATTACCAATAACCTTTAATCTGGTTATATTTCATATACTAGCAGTTTTCAAGTCATATTTTTAACATGCGTTCAAATATATTATCATATTTACAATTACCAGAAAGGGAAAATAATTTTCTTGTAAAAATGCAGTTTAAAAAAAAAGCTTTTACAATGGACACATAAATTAAATTTTTTTGTCTATGTGATGAATAAATAGGAATATTTTCCAAGATGTACCAATTTGAATCATTTAAAAACTGCATGTAATGATGACCCCCTGTCCAGTCCATGACGGACTATGGGGCAAGTGATTCAGCGTTCACAAGTTTTTAGCCACCACTAACGAGCAGGGGAATGTGTGGCCAGCACAATGCCCCAGGGGCTTTGCCAGTACCTGGGCTCGAACCCGCGACTCGGGATCTGCATAGGATCGATAGTGCGATGGTATAAGTGGTAGCGCACTGGACTATCGATCCGAGGCAGATCCCTAGTCGCGGGTTCGAGCCCGGTTACTGCCAAGGCCCCTGGGGCATTGTGCTGGCCACACATTCCCCTGCTCGTTAGTGGTGGCTAAAAACTTGTGAACGCTACATCACTTGCCCCATAGTCCGTCATGGACTGGAAAGGGGGTCAAAACTGCATGTAACCTTTATTAAATTTGACAGAGTAAAAATCATTGCAAAAAGTTGCCCGTTAATGTGCGAATACCTACCGGCTTAACCTCTGCTCCAGCATACAATCAGCTGCAGACATGGGCAATGACGTCCAAAGTTGCCCCCCTAAAGTCCAAAAGTGGAGAAATTATCAGGCAGGACAGCTAAAACGGTGGGTTGAGCATTATCTGGAACTGTACTCAACAGTTACCACAGTCTCCAGCACCGCTCTAGATGACATCCCCGATATGCCACTCATGGAAGAACTTGATGTCACGCCCACACAGGAAGAGCTGAGCAAAGCAATTGACAGCCTAGCTTGTGGAAAAGCCACTGGGAATGATGGCATACCACCGGAAGCTCTAAAGAGAGGCAAGACAGCTTTACTACAGCCATTGCACGAGCTTCTGTCCCTCTGCTGGGAACAGGGGTATATCCTCCAATACCTAAAGGATGCAAATATAGTGACACTATATAAAAACAAGGGTGTTAGAAGTGACTGCAATAACTATCGCGGCATCTCACTCCTTAATATTGTAGGAAAGGCCTTTGCCCGTGTCATACTAATGTTGCGTTCTGGGTTCTGGATAAATTAAGACGAAGTCTCGACTCTTGTTCACGGTATACTTCAAGCCTTTATTCAGTCAGCAATATATATTACAGCAACAGATTCAGGTACACGACGTAATACATTAACAATGTCCACACACTCGTAAGTGCATACACGGACTCTCTGTCCCTAATACTCGCAGTACCAACGCTGAACACTCGAGCCACCTCGATGTGTCACCAGCTATCAGAGCAACGCTCTATCCTAATGCTAGTCCTAACAAGGACTATGGACCTCTGCACTCGGTCAGTATTCACACGTCTTCCTCTCTCTCTGTCTCACACCACACTATTTATACACAACACGGCTGTCTAACTTTCATACCGAGTGACTACAATTAACACCATTATTGACAAGTTAACTCTTGTCAAGTCACGCCTTGACCCTAGTCACAACAATGTTCCAACAATCTCACAACAATTATTCGCAGTGATTCTCATACCCTGACAACTAACACGTTTACAGAGTCTAGCATCCCATGTCTATCCTGAATTTCAGTGCGGTTTCCGGGCTGGTCGGTCTACCATAGACATGGTGTTCTCCATACGGCAGCTCCAGGAAAAATGCAGAGAGTAACAGATGCCACTATACATTGCCTTTGTGGACCTTACGAAAGCATTTGATTTCGTCAGTCGCAACGGGCTATTCCAAATCCTGGTAAAAATCGGCTGTCCCCCACACCTACTCGCCATCATCAGACAGTTCCATGATAATATGCAGGGCACAGTGCAGTTCGATGGAGCTACGTCAGAAGCCTTTCCTGTCAACAGCGAAGTTAAACAAGGTTGTTTACTTGCACCTACACTGTTCGCAATATTCTTCTCTGTACTGCTTCGATACGCATTCAAGGATAGCAGTGATGGAATCTGGTTACACACCAGAGCTGATGGAGGACTTTTCAACACTGCCGCCTCCGAGCCAAGACCAAAACGACAGATATCCTAATTCGTGAGCTACTCTTTGCGGATGATGCGGCATTAACAGCACACAAAGAAACTGGTTTGCAACAACTCGTGTCAAGCTTCTCCAATGCCTGCAAAGAATTTGGTCTGCAAATCAGCTTAAAAAAGACAAACATCATGGCCCAAGACACACAACCTCCTCCTACTATCAATATTGAAAATGAAAACTTGGAGGTTGTGGACAGCTTCACCTACTTGGGTTCCAAGGTCTCCAATACATTGTTTATTGAATTGAAGAGGAAATAAACAGTAGAATTGGCAAGGCAGCTGCCACAATGGTTAAATTAAGCAAACGGGTCTGGCAAAACACCAAGTTAACAGAGAAAAACAAACTGTGTGTCTATAGAGCCTGCGTCATTAGTACAATGCTTTACGGGAGCGAGACATGGACCACTTATACATCCCAAGAGCGCAAGCTTAATAGCTTCCACTTGAGATGCCTACGACGCATCTTAGGCATTAAATGGCAAGACAAGGTGCCTAATACTGAGGTCCTAATGCGTGCCAATACCCAAAGCATGTTCTCAATCCTTAGTGAAAGACGCCTGAGATGGCTAGGACATGTTAAAAGAATGAGCCCTGGCCGAATCCCCAAGGATCTGCTATATGGAGAACTGGCATTGGGAAAGAGGAAGACAGGTCGCCCATGTCTGCGATTTAAAGATGTCTGCCAAAGGGACATGAAAGCAGCCAGAATACGCACAAGCGACTGGGAGTGTAAGGCAGAAGACCGATCTACGTGACGCACAGTTGTCAAAGAGGGCGTCATAGTAGCCGAGGAGCATAGGATGGAGGAGGCTACAGAAAGAAGAGCTAGGAGAAAGGCTAAAACATTTGGTAGCACAGAATTCGTGAGTAAAAGCTGTGGTAAAGACTGTCACTCAAGGATAGGACTGCACAGCCAGAAAATGCAACCCAACTGAACAGTGATGCACCATCGTCCAACGAGACGGAAGGATGCCGATTATAAAAACCATTGACCAGGTTATTGTAGGAGTCATAGGGGTTTGATTTATTTTTGTGCAGTCTTCTAAAAGCTCAAACATTTGTTAAAATAAAATATTGAAACCATTGCTTATCATTTTGCTATAATCTACTTGTTTTAGGTTTGAAAGAAACAAAATCATACTTTATCAAACCAACTTATTATTTAAAAAAAAATTATTTTGAAAAGTAAAGGGAAATAACTTTGTAAAAAATTTAAATAAAATAAATTTAGTTTTATGTACTTTTTTGTAATACTCTTAAGTATTTAAAAATAATTTTTTAATTGTATAAATGATACTTGTGACTAAACAAATTAGTTTTCATTTTTAAAAATAGAATTATAATTTTTTTTAAAGAATAAATATTATATATAATAAATATTTATACTATAATAATGTTTTTAAAATATTTTTTATATATAACTAGAAAATGGCTCTTGTCGGGCTATTCATTACTACCAAGATTTTTATTTTATTATTTTGACGGGACTAAAGTCCCTACCTAAAGTGTAAGAATATCTAAAGTGTTCATTCGATCTTACGTAAGGTATATAGAGGGTTACATTTTAAATTTAGAAAATTTATATATCACTAATAAGTATATTAATTTAATCATAATTACTTTCAAATGTGACCCAAGAAAAAACACGTTAATGAAATAATGTATTGGTAGTTGGAGAGTTGCCCGCTTAGATCCACGTCTCATCCACATGCTGATGCTCTAACCACACACAAGATTTTTTCTTTTGTGATTTAATTTTGTAAACATAATTGTTTTTAAAAAAATATTTTTTTTTAAAAATGGGTAGAGAGCAAACACATTCAATTTAATTGCAGGCTCTGAAGGTCTTTAGCATCTCCGTCATTTCAGTACTCCAGGGAAAATGGTGAGGTAGGGGGTAATCGGATCCCTTGGGTGCAGGGCCGGCCTTAAGGCAAGGCGAACGAGGCAATCACCTAGGGCCCCGCGCTTTTCAGGGCCCCGCACTTTGACTAAACATTTTTACTACTTTTTACAATTTTACCACTATTAGGTAATACTTTTTTTTGTAAAAAATTAACAACGATATCAAGAAAACTTTATATTTATTTTTTAAGGATAAAATAATGAGAAAAAAACCGTACTAATATAATAAAATATTATTATCATCCTAAGACCTAATGCAAACAGTATCTTTCAGTACGCATTTGTGGATTCAGGAGAACATCAAGAAAATAATAATAATAATAATAAGAAGAAAATGCCATTTTAAGGCTTTAACTAGATATGGTAAGAGAAAAAAATGCCAGTGTGAGACGGTCTGATTATGAGAAGTGAAAGGGCCACACAACATCTACTTTGGAATGGTTTGAGCTGGAAAACAGTTTAAAAAAATTGCACAAGAGACAAGTTTTATAAAAAAAATAATAAACAGTTAATAGGCTCATTGGCATAGTTTATTTCAACGTCTCATGCCATAGTCCAATTTCTCTTTGAGCTATTCCGTAGTTTAGTCGATAAACTACGTCAGGCACACAATTGAAACTTTTTGGGTCTCGTTGAATTGCTTGAAAATTTGATCCGGTTTTGCAGGAAAATTTACGAAGAATAAAAACTGATGAAATTCATGATCACTACTTTGGGAAAGCTAATTCAAAACGAGCTCATTTCACTGATCGGAAATAAGGTCAGGAAAATTATTGTAGGAATAGTAAAATTAGCTAAATACTTTTCAGTAATACTTGACCAAGAACATATGTTACTTACAATCCGCTATGTAAGCCCAGAAGGTGGATATCCAAAATCGTGACAGAACCTTTCCTTTGCTCAGCCAACGAACAGAAGAATAAAGAATAAAATCCACAAATTTGTTATCATACTCTTCTAACAAAGTCTTAAACTGCCTGTGATTTAATGGATTAGCTCGAATAAAATTAACACTTTTCACCATAACATTTTGCAATTTGTCATCCTTCAACTTTGAGGAAAGAGATTGATGGTGAATTATACAATGATAAGATTGAATGTCTGGAAAATCACTGTCAGCCTTCAGGAAACCAATGAGTCTAACTTTCCTTCCTATCATTGCTGGAGCACCATCCGTTGTAACAGAAATCAGCTTCCTCAAATCGATGTTGTTTTTTAATAGAAATTCCTTCAGTGCTTTATATACATCTTCACCACAGGTTCTATTTTTTAATGGAATTAGTGTCAGTAATTCTTCTTTAAATGTCTGCCCCTTGTCAAACCTAACCCAAACTATAAGTTGGACCGTGTCAAGGATATCACACGATTCATCCAATGCCAGACTGAAACCAGAAGCGTTTTTAAATCCGTAAGCAACTGCTCCAATATATTCCCGGACATACTTTAAACACACGTTGCCACAGTCTGGTGGGAAAGCTGAAGATAAGATATTTGTTTCTTTATTTCTTCCTTGTTTTTAAACTCAGAAAATAATGAATCAGCACATTCTTGAAAACAAGGTTTAACTGTTTCACCATCCCGATATGATTTCTGTTTCTTCGCTAACAACCAGCTAATTTTAAAAGACGCTTTCAGTAGCACAATCACTTGACCTCAAAATCCGGCGGAAAACATTTTGCTGGCCATTTAAATTCTTCTTTAAAGAACTAACTTTGTCTTCTCTTATCTTTGTTCCTTTCGGATATTCGTTATCGAAATCGGCATGCACTGACTTGTGGTGTCTCTGCAGATTTGATTTTTTAATAACAGAAATAGTAGCCTGACAAATCAAACACACCGGCTTTTCATTAAACAGAGAAAACAAAAATTCGAGTTCCCACGAAGAGTTAAAAGTACGATTCTCTTCTGTAAATTTTTGTTTCCTACTTGCCATATTGGCTTTCTCTTTTAAGAAACAAATGTCATTTCAAAGATCGTTCCTGTTATCTCTCAGAATTTTTTCATAAGTGAATTGCACTGATACCACAAACACAGCTTTTATTCTGGTTTCTTTTAGCAGAATGGTTCACACTCTCGAAATGAATACCAGTTACTGGTTTTTTCCTTTAAAAAATACTGGATGGACATTTATTCCCCCCCCACCCCACCGCCCCTCCAACCCAGGCAGGTTTATTTCAACTTGTTTACATTCCTCTGCAGTGACCTGGGAATATCATATAACGCCCTATGAGTCATTTTGATTATCTTTGTTCTATTATAAACATTCCTTCCTTAACCAACATTAACTTGCCATTGTAGCTGAACATTGTAATTGAAACCAATCCTGGGAGACACTGACAAGGTAGCTACAAATAAAATCGGCATGCGCTGACCCAGCTATGACCCCGCCCTGACCAAAGCAACAGAAAGAAATTCTGGATTGCTGTATCGGATTTCAGCTAAACCCAAGTTGCCCCATTGTTCACGTGAAACGCCATGAACATAAATCTATCAAACCAAAAACCCCTTTTGCGGCACCCCACCTCATCTTATTCAAAATGCCACATTTCTCGGGTAGTCTCTAATAAATTATCAAAAATACTGAATCACTAAGTTTTTTTTTAAAGAAAAGAAGAATTTTATAAAGATATGGCGGGACATTTTAAACACGTCCGCGGGCCGCGGGTTGGACAGCACTGATCTATTATATTCACTCTGGCCAAGAGCACACAATCCAATCTAGAAGAACCGCGGATGTTATCTTATCTTATCTATACAGACGCTCCTTCTATGCAGAAGATAGTTGCGTCCACAGACCATGACAGATGATCTGTTGGCAAGTGATGCAGCAATCACAGGCCACGGCTTTGTGGGTTCCACGCATTACCCAGCCGCCTAACTACATGTAGTGTTAGGTACCCATTCGGAGCGGGGTGACTCAGGGACGCCCTAGACCCCGGGAACAAACCCTTGCCTTCACACGGATTCGAACCCGTGACCATCGGTACGACAGTCCAGTGCGCTGCCACTCGATGTTAAAGTGAAAACTATACAGCATAACGTTGTAAACACCTTTATTTTGAGTCACAATTAATTTTTTTGTACCCTTGGTGTAGGGGACATTCGTTTTTTTTTCAAATTAAAAAAAATATTTTTTAAAAATTTAAAAGGAAAATTATTTTTTTTAAAATAAATAAATAAAAGGGGGGCTACAGCGGAAACCTCAAACTTCTCTCATTGATTACCGCTGCTGTCCCTTCTTTGGACATGGCGTTATTTTTAAATATTTTTTAAATTTACATATTATTTTGGCTGAAGGCCTTACAATTTAAAAAAAAATACTTTAAAAAAATATTTTCCAAGTTTTTGATGAAACAGTTAGTCAAACAGTGTTAAAGACAACAAATAGTACATTTTAAAAGGTTACTAGCTTAGAAAAGCATGGTGATGTGAGTGACATGACCCGTGGAGTGAAATATGAGTATGAAAGGAATGATAAGTGACATGGTGTGAAATAAAGTGTGAAAAAAAAACAGAACAAAAAACATGGGTAATGGCTGTTCCTCCAGTAGACCTCTCCGTGCCTGCTTCCTTTGATTATGCAGTTCCTCTCTGAAAGCTAATAGCGAATTTCTTAGCTTAGACGCTGTCCAGAGTTGTTCGTGCCTTAACATTTTATGCATACATAAAATATATCTATATTTATGTTTAAACTTCAGCCAATTTCGCTGTCATTTATTATTATTGTTATTTAATTTAGTTTAATATTTGATCTATTAAATTATGAGACATTAGTCAATAAAACAAACAGAGAAATTTACAACCACTTGAGAGAACGAAAGAAAACCCCTCATCTTGAGCGAATCAAGTGGATGCGACAATTCAACACAACCGAAGTAGAGGACACCTTCAAAAAGTTTCACATTAAAGAAATAGAACAGAGGGCTAGAGAAATAACTTTTCACCTGATTTATAGCATGACGTCAACTTTAGAAAGACTCGAACAACAGACACCCCAGAGACCAAGATGCCCTATTTGTAAATATTTAATAACAGTGAGACATCTGTTTATGGAATGCAAAGCAACACAACAAACTATACTTACACTACTATTAATAGCTGGAACGATTTACCCAGTAAATATAGATACAGCGATTGCCTTGAACACAATCTCTAGATCCCACTACACAATCCTACATGTCATCAGCTTAATAGACTGATGGCAGAATATAAACTGCACATATAGAACTGCATGAGAAATGTAATATTACTTAAATTTTATTCACACATGTATACATATTTAATTTTAGGGGTCAAAGAATAAATTATTTTGCATGTCAGAACATTTATTTATAATATTTACATATCCAATACTTAGAAATGGAATTTAGAGTAACAAACAGTATCTAATTCAATTTTTTTTCATATGTAAAAATGATATTTTACTTAAAACACCAATATAAGATGATTAAAATACAATTAAAAAGTTAAACAAAAACTAATCTAGAAAGTAAGAGGGAAGAATAAGATAAAATGCACATACATCCATAAAGTACATTGTACATTTCCTTACTATTAATTAGAAAATAACGTACCATCTATTCCTTTCATTAAACTAAATATCCAATCAATAAATAGTGCATATAAAACATTAGATGTGGCAGTGATAGCTGGTTTGAACATAATTAGTGCTGTTAAACATTTATTACAATAATAATAGTACAATATTTAAATGTAAACGTCAAAGTTAAATGCAAGACAATTGAAAATTTGTACAGTTGAACACAAGGGTGTGGTATCTTAACATAAAATATTATGATGATTTTTTTTTACAAATTTAATGTGACTACAGTATTCTGCAAACATGAAATAAAACTATAATTACAATATTAAGTTATTATCATTGGAGTATTGTGGTAAAGTCTCAAACTTAATGCAACTTTAACAACCTTGGAGAAATATGTATTATCATGAACTGATTCATATATTTTATAAGCTGATATTTGACAATGCAATGTCAACACACAAAAAAAGTGCTTTTTAGGAATGCCACAAACAGATGCAATGTACAACACTGAGCTGTTCACTCTTGCATCAAGTTAAAAGTAGGGGAAACATAATTTTTAAACATATTCCACTTACATGTTATAGTTAAAAACATAGTACTGCCCACAATATATTAGGAAAAAACGGTGCTTGAACACTAATGAGGTATAAAGTATTAAAAATGAACAAACTATTAGTGACTTAACAAAATAGGTTCAGTCACTTTCTTGATGTCAAAAATATTTAAATTAAAGGTTTTTGTTTTTGCAATCACCTAGTATTAGCCAAAGAATAAAATGTCACAAAAATAATGATTAACAGAACAGAAGTAAACTTAACTCATAGTTTCCTAGATTTTTTATTTAAACTACTAGGCTAACATAATTGCTGCCATGTCTAGTAGTTTCATAGTGTAAATGTAAAGCAAAAAGATAATCCCTATCATAAGGTTATATTATTTTATAACATAGCACTCTTCCCAAAAGCATAAATAATAATCACTATTAGTATTTTAAGGTTACATTATTTTATAGCATAGCATTTAAACACCGCTCTCCCCAGATGCCATAAATAATACAATAAAGAATAGGCTCCTTTTTCTGGGTCCATTCACTAAGGAACTAACGAAAAAAATTTATAATAAAAAGGATAAACAAATAGCATATATTTTAACATCTCTAAATCTTGCTTTAATAAGCCTAGCATACTGGACTATAAATTGATTCAATATTTCTTGTACTTTTACTAGTTTGCAGATGAAACCCTGACATCAATTGACATGAAACACTTAAAATTGTTCATGCATAAAAAGATTTGACTGGTGCTGGTAACAAAGGAAGAATTTTCTCACATTAAAGTTTTGTTATATTTGAATATCCCTCTACTCAGCTACACAGCCATTTACATTTTAATTCTTGGATGTGGGTTGTAGTTGACTATTTCAAAATCATCAACTTTGAAATCTGCAATGTCTGTCACTTGGCGCTTTATTACCAGTTTTGGAAATGGTCTAGGCTGACGTGAAATTTGTAGTTTTAAAGGCGCTTCATGGTTGACATATACATGGGCATCACCCAGAGTATGAACAAAGTCTCCAGTCTTAAGACCAGTGACATGAGCTATCATGCATGTAAGAAGAGCATAGCTGGCTATGTTAAAAGACACACCCAGACCCATGTCCCCAGAGCGTTGATAAGTTGACATGATAATTCTCCATTTGCCACATAAAATTGAAAAAGGCAATGACATGGGGGTAAGGCCATCTGTGGTAGATCTTTTGGATTCCAAGCGCACATGACCAAGGTTCTTTCATTTGGAGCATTCTTGATCTTTTCTATGATATCATTCAACTGATCAACACCCTGGCCGGTGTAGTCATGATGCATGTCTTTATATTCAGCTCCAAAATGTCTCCACTGAAAGCCATAAATAGGGCCCAAGTCTCCTTCTTCTCTATCATGGAGTCCTCTATGATTTAAAAATTCTCGAGACCCATTTGCATCCCATATATGAACATCTTTTTCAGCCAGCTCATGGCCATTTGTTGATCCCCGGATAAACCACAAAAGCTCTTCTAGAATACCTCTCCAAAATACCCGTTTAGTTGTCAAGAGAGGAAAAGAACCACGAAGACTGTATCGCATCTGCATGCCAAATATTGATTTTGTGTCAATCCCTGTTCTGTTACTTCGGAGGTATCCACGCTCCATGATAGTCTTGATTGCATCCAGATATTGTTGCTCATCATGGCATTTTTCGCGGGCAGAACTTGCATCTTCTCGGACACGCCTTCATTTGGCAATGTTTCTTCAAGTATTAATCCATCTTTCTGTGGTGACATTGTTAAAGTTACAATGTCAAAGAATTGTAATTTAGACATTGTTAGCAATCTGGAAGAGTGTCTGTATTATTATTTTTATAAAATTAATATGCATTTAACTTATGGTTTATTTTAATATAATACAATATATTTATTGTATTTTTATAAATAATGTACATACATTTTCAAATAAGTTTATTTTGTTATGCAACAAAGTCTCTTTGTCATATAAATTTTTTAATTGTAAATAGTAAGTAACAATACAATGTGAAAAAAATTGTTTGTCGATAATTTTAAAATATTCCTAAAGGTTATTTCCCTCAATGATATGATAGTTTATGTTGATTTTTTTATGACGAACATTAAAGCTATCGGTATGTTCATTGTTTTAAATAGATGTGTATCATTTTGTAATGGATTGCGAGCGTTAAAGAGAGTTTAAAACAAATGTTGACTTCACAAGTTAGTCTAGAGGTTTTAGATATTTTGTGTCATAATTTGTACTCATATAATATAATGCACATTATTTAAAAATCATATGAAACAATTCCTTAACCAACCTTCGAATAAAATATTTTTTAGAAATTATCAAAGGTATTTGTTTAGAGTTTTCAATTGCATACATTACAATCTTACAACATATATTAAATTTATTTTATAATGTAATAGGTATCTAATTTACTTAATTTAACTTCATTTCCTGGTGTTTAAATAACAAGGAAAATAACTTTTTAAAAATGTATGATACATTTATTTTATTTCTTGATGTATACAAGTGATTGACCAAAGATTTAAAAATAAATCATTTCATGTAATTGTAATTTAACAGAAAAATGCAAAACTATATAATTTTGACATCATTTTTCAAAAAACGATTTAAAAATAAACCATTTCATGTAATTGTAATTTAACAGAAAAATGGAAAAGTAAAGAAAAATAACTGAACTCTATTGACAATTTAGTGAACCTTAAAATTAAGTTTATTACTTTTGAATTTAATTTGAGAAAAACACTTTTACACAATAGTGACTTCAATTATATACCAAATAAATCAAAATTGTTCAAATTTTCCTCAAAGTTTTAGGAAAATAAACTGAACAGTATTTCTAAGTAACATAATTTTATTTGAGTTCTCAAATGACAGAAGGATAGTTTGTGATTACTTTTGCCAATGACGGCAAGTGTATGTTTATTTAGAAAAAAAAAGAAAAGAATAAAAAAAATAATAAATAAAACACATTTAAAAATTTTTTTTAGACGGGACTCAAGTCCCTTACTAAAATAATATATGAAAAACCGAAATATACATTTAATTTAAACTTACATAAGATACAGAGTGAAATGGGTTACATTAATAGTTTAGAAAATATATGTATGATTCATTTAAGTACATTATTTTAATCATAATTACATTTTTAATGGGACCCAAGAAAAACAAGTAAATGAAATAATGTATTGGTAGTTGGAGAGATGCCCACGTAGTTCCACGTCCAAACTTCACGGAGATGCTCATGCTGTAGCCACACAGAAGAATTTTTGTTGTTATGTGATTTTATAATAAAAAAAAATTATTGTGTCATCTTAAACAAATTTTTTTTTATGCGAAGAGAGCAAACAAATTCAATTTAATTGCTGGCTCTGAAGGTCTTTCTATACATCCTTCTCATCCAGCATCTATAGCATCCTTGTTAATTCAGTATTCCAGGGAAAAATGTTGAGGTAAGAGGTAATCGGATCCCTTGGGTGGGGGGAGGAAGAGTACTTGACACTGCAATATTCTTGTATATTCTATTTATTCAAAGCACGAAATAAACAAAGAAATGACGTTCTAAAATGAAGTAATGTGACTATTGCAACGTTACGTTGATTTCATGGCTCATGTTAACAATGCTTCGCAGCTAAGGTTTCTATTTTTATTATTTAAGTTTGGATATAACGAGAGAGAGAGAGAGAGAGAGAGAGAGAGAGAGAGAGAGAGAGAGAGAGAGAGAGAGAGAGAGAGAGAGAGAGAGAGAGAGACAGACAGACAGACAGACAGAGAGACAGAGAGAGAGAGAGAGAGAGAGAGATAGGGAGAGAGAGATAAGGAGTAAGCGGGAAGAGTGTGATTTCAATATTATATGGGCCATGGCTTTTCTTCAAGCTGCTTTCATAGTTGAGCTGTAATGTCCGTAAAAAGATGTGATGATATTCTAACTTAACTAATGGCTTTAGAGAAAATTTAGGAGGGAAGCTTACATTTAGGATAAGCATATACTCAAAGGATCTCTGATTTCCTTGGTAAGTATGTTATACAGTACGGCAATTAAAAAGTTTCTGTAGACAGCAATTCGTGTTTTAAGTCCAGTGTATATATATCTCAAATTTTAAAAGCACGTTACATCCTATATAATATCCTATATAATAAAAGGCAATGTACTGTCCGGTCATCGATAGCGATTGGTCCCTCAAACACATATGACTCCTACAGCCAATCATATTGAACACGTTTACGCGAGTTATTTTTGGTACAGTATTTCTTCCAATACTTTATTTTGAGTTATGCGCGTTGGGATTTATAGTCAAAAGCTCTGTTTTTTCAAGTTATTTATTTTAACTATAATGAATAGTATTTTTGACGTGATGCACGCACATGTATGCCGGTCGAGACGGCTGTTGGAGGGGAGTTATAACATGCCACCGAACGGTGGCGGAACGTCTTTGGACGGGCTTTGTTGCTCGTATCTAATAACAACAATAAGAATAAATGTCTATACCATTGGCGCATATTCTAAATTTCACTACAAAACTGCTGAGTTTGACGATTTCCAATTCTACATTTCTGATACGACCTTGAACACAGAAACGTACCACTTGGGGGACTTCTTTGAGATAAGAAGCCGTCCATAAATGACGTCACGCACCTAAAAAAAGGATGGGTTGGGGGGGATGTTAACACATTTGTGACGATGTTTGACGAGGGGGAGGGGGTGTTTAATAAATATGACGTCACACAAAAACGCGCAACTTAAAATAAAAGTTGCACTTTTTTTTTATTTCATTGCTTTCAATTTATTTAATGACGTTTTAACACTGCCTCACGCCTGTTACGATATTAGAGTCCAGCCTACACTAAATACATACTTAAATGACAGAAAAGTGATTTGAAGCATGCTTATTTTTAAATAGAAAATACTGCTTCTTGTATGGGGTGGGGTGGGCAAAACTTGGTGACGTCATATTGGGGGGGGGTCTAAATTTTTGTGATGACGTTTGACGGAAAAGGGGGGGGGGTTGAAAATCGTCCAAAATCGCATGACGTAATTTATGGGCGCTCCTAAGCTGAAATAGACATTAATTAATGTGCAGCTGAAAGTCATACAAATACATTTTAACTATTAGGCGTAAAAGAAACCAGGCCGTTCAGTCATCTGTAAATAATTGAAACTAATTAAGTGTCGTGCATAAATATTATGTTTAAGAATAATGTATACAAATTTCGACACATCGATCTAAAGAAATTTTTATGTACAATAGATTAAATATCTTTGTATTTCAAGTTGAGCCTCCTTTTATTTATTTAACATCATTGATAGCGAATGTAATAATTTTATTTAAAATTCAACAAAAATGTTTTATAAATGGTAAGCTTTTTGTTATCCTTTAATTTCGTTAGATGTAAGGACCTAATGTTCGACCTCTATTTTTATTTTATAAAGGCTTGATTTAAAAAAAATTAAAATGGGGTGGGGACTATTTTATACAACAGTCGTATGAGCTTGAAGAAATACAAGATGAGTCAATGGCAAAATACGGAGAGAAAAACAAACACACAGCAAGAAGCAAATGCCGTTAACACAATTGCGTTATTCCGTTTCTATAGTTTGTCTGGCCTTGTGTTGGCTTGGTGCGTAGGTCGATTAGCTAAAAGTATTGGCCATTGTATTTCTTAAGACTTTGACGAGGTACTCTTTCCTATACTAGGCATTGTCATTAATCGTCATTTCATTCATAAAATGACAATCGAATGGTAGATTATTTTCATCGATGACGCAGTTGTTTTGACTTAAAGCAAGACGATATTCCATCTTTGAATGATCTCCCCTCTGACAGTTTATTTTTCTAGCACTCACACATTGTTTTGTTATTCTTTAAATAGGTACCACTAGAGATTGAAAATGGAAAACTTAACTCTCACATTGTTTGGGGTTAAAGACTTACGCCTGGTAACGTATAATTTGTTTTCCTTGAAATAATAATAATAATAATAATAATAGTAATAATAATAATAATAATAATAATAATGATAATAATACTACTAATAATAATAATAATAATAATAATAATAATAATAGTAATAATAGTAGTAATAATAATAATAATAATAATAATAATAATAATAATAATAATAATAATAATAATAATAATAATAATAATAATAATAATAATAATAATAATAATAATAATAATAATAATAATAATAATAATAATAATAATAATAGTAATTATGAGGGCCGAGGTGGTCTGGCGGTAGCGCGCTGGACTGCCGAACCAAGACAGAAGCCACACAATCCCCTGCTCGTTAGTGGTGGCTAAATAAAATTTGTGAACGCTTTTTCACATGCCTCATAGTCCGTCATGGGCTGGAAAAGAAAATAAGGAAAAGGGGTTATTAATAATAATTCACATGAAAAATAAAAAATAATAACAAATAAATTAAAGAAATAATTTGACCTAACAAACGCATTTTGAAACGCACTGCTTCAGAACCCTAACAAAGTATTATTTTTTTTCGTAAAACGCATGAAATAAACTTACATTTGTGTTTTCATCCCATTAGTTTTGTAATTTTCAAGTGAAGTGTATCATTTTAAGAATGATGTTTAACATGTTAATTGCACATATTTTCGTTGCACTTTGCACTTAACATTTTCAGGATAATTTAATTAAATTATTTATACTACTATACTGTTGCACATTTTTCTTTGATAAGGTGTGTTTAAAATTTTTTAAGTCTTAAGAGGATAAGTACCTAATACTTATTATATATATATATATTAAATCATATAAAAATATTTTTGCTATGCTAAACCTTTAACTCTTACATTAGCGGCCCCTCACACTTACTTCAGAGACAGAAACAGACGCATGGAACTAAATTCAGAGCCCCATTTTATGTTCGAGTGTACAATAAAATCATCATCAATCATTCAACATACATAATTCCCGTAATGGATGTAATGCTTCTTGGATGTAATGCTGATTTGTTCAATAGTGCGCACCAAAAATTACTGCACCAAATATAACTCTTTTCGAACGTTTCGCATAAAATTGTTCAATATGATAATAAATGAATCAAATAATAAAACAAACCCGTAAAAACAAAGTTTTTGACTATAAATCCCTTATATTTGAGTCATAACTAAAGGTATTGATTATTTTCAAACGCGACAAGCATTTACAGACTGAATCTGTCTTAACTCAACTTTGCTTCATAACCCTAGGGGGGGGGGACCGAGTTCAGCATGACACGTAAAATGTAAACAAAAGCACGCCGGTACTTCGATGGGTCGCGTCAAAGCGTCAACTCAAACTTTCACGTGGGAAAAAAAAACAAACCGTGAATTTGAATTACATACGTTATATAAGGATAAACTAAAATTGCATTAATTTAATTACGGTACGATCGATCGATCTGAAATTTTGATACGATGCATTGTTAGGTGAGACGGGGGTCCGTGTGCCAAATTTCAGCTCGATCGGATCACGGTAAGTGGGTTATTTTTGACTTTTGTTTTTCCGCCCGCCCTAGACAGACAGATAGAGAGAGAGATGACGACAGAACGACAGAGAGAGACGGCTGCGAAGTTAATATAAGGGATTTAAAAATAAATAAAATAAATGAAAGTTCTGTATTATGCTATTTTAACCACGTTTTATTAACTCGCTTTCGTTCCTGTCCGAAACTCAATTTTTCAAATCTGCCAACGTAAAATTAAACCACTTCTGATGGTCATAGAGAGCTCAAAATTTGACCACAGATAGATCTTGGATGACAATACATTGTATCAAAATTTCAGATCGATCCAATGTACCTTAGTTAAATTAATGCATTTCTTAGTTTATCTTTATATAAGACTGTGTACCCGGCTGCCGTAGTTCAATTGCACGTGACTGGTTCACCCCGTGATCTCATCGCTTTGTTATTAAACGTTGGGCGGGCGCTAATGAGGTGTTTGGTAAAATAAATAGAGTTAAAAAAATATTTTAAAAAACCACGTTTTTATTAGTGGACTAAAAAGAATAAAATAAATAAAGTTAAAAAAATGATTTTTTTTTAAAAACCACGTGTTTATAAGCGGACTAAAAAGAAGAAAATAATTTAAAACTTATAAGTTCAAGTACTTCGATTTAATATGACTAAAAACGTGGGGCGGGTGTTTGGTATACAAATTAAAGATTTCTAATTTAGAATGCAAAAGAGAGATCTATAAATGAGAGAATGAGTGAGCCGCATATGTTAAACCCCATAAGCGTGGTTTTTAAAAAATCACTTTTTTACCTTTATTTATTTTAATCTGATGTGTATTTATTTTGAAAACTTCCGTCATTTTTGACGGGTGATACGCTAGTTATAGAAATAAACCTTTAAAATATTCACACGTGACGAAAATGCGACTTGGTAGAGAGCCTTAAAAGAATCATCAGTTTGTATATGAGAATTGTTTTTTTTGTAGCTTCTACGTTTATTTAATGGGGTTTAATTTTGTTTTAAGAATTAAGTGAAATAATTAATATTAGTATAATGATAATTATCTATATAGAAATAATTAACATAAGTCGCCGATGGCATATGTGACTTTAGCTGACCCTAAACTTGGGAATTAAAATTAAACTAAATGTGAATTAAATCTATTCATCCAAGATTTCATGTTATATATAGTGTGATTCCCCCCACCCCCGTGTTAAATAGAGTGATTCCTCCCATCCCCCATGTTAAATAGAGTGGGATTCCTCCCATCCCCCATGTTAAATAGAGTGTGATTCCTCCCATCCCCCATGTTAAATAGAGTGTGATTCCTCCCATCCCCCATGTTAAATAGAGTGTGATTCCTCCCATCCCCCATGTTAAATAGAGTGATTCCTCCCATCCCCCATGTTAAATAGAGTGTGATTCCTCCCATCCCCTATGTTAAATAGAGTGTGATTCCTCCCATCCCCCATGATAAATAGAGTGTGATTCATCCCATCCCCCATGTTAAATAGAGTGTGATTTCCCTCCCCCCCTGATGATAAGACATGATAGCATAATTTCCTTTTAAAAATTGTGAATCTATTTTAAAAAATTGTGTTATGCTTCTCACAGGTTGACAAACCCATACCTGAGCCGGGAGAAGGAGGTAAGGTGTTGTCTTAATATCTCTGGCTTGCTAAGAAAAAAAAAGAAATACGTTTCTCATTCCTAACAATATTTATTTTGTTTTCCGTGAATGTTTTTGAATGTTCCAGAAGTGCAACTCAGCATGAGGTCAGTGGGCATCTGCGGCTCTGATGTTAGTTACTGGCAGCGTGGTCAGATAGGCAAATACGTGGTCAATGGTCCGATGGACATGGGCCACGAGCCTAGCGGCGTTGTGACCAAGTTAGGCGCAGGCGTGACCCACTTAAACGTAGGTAAGTTGAGAAACTTTCGATGACTTTCGAATGCTTTTTAAAAATTTAATACCATTTTTACATGTGGTGATGATATCTTGTATAGCGCTAATTGCCCATGCTAGTCCAATAAGCTCACAGCGCTCTGATAAAAATGTCTTTGCATTTTCTCAATGACTTGGGAAGACTATTCCATACCTAGGATACGATATAAAAATTATTACTCTTGAGTAACTGGAGATAAGATATTAAAAAGATTATAGGAAAATGTTTTATAAATATCCTTAAATTTAATTTGACACGTCCATATAGATTACTGAAACATGGGCAAGAGATTAATAAATACACTAGAATATACGCTAGAGCAGTGGTTCCCAAACTTTTTTGGCCTTCCGCCCACTTTAAAGAAAATACATTACTCAGCTCCCCCCCCCCGAATTTGTTTAGTATTATTCTAGCACAAGGATGGGCAAACCATGGCCCGTGGGTCACATGCGCCCAGCCAGAGTATATTATGCGGCTCTTAGGCGATCTTATGTCATGTTAATTAATATTTTTGCTTAGTATTTTTAATATATTTTTGAACTTTTATTCGGAGGATTTGATTCGAATCTAGAGATATATAATCGGTTTAATGGCTCCAGAATCGTTAGACATTAATTTTTAACATACCTATTCGAAATTACATTTCAGCTCAACCGGAATTGGCTTTTGATTACGAGTCAATATTTCGAACAGTTTTAAAAATTTGTAATTTAAAAGCAAATAAACGTTGATTTAACAATGAGTGCTACCAAAGAGTGTAAGATTGAGTACGAATGTCTTTTTTACAATGACGAATTAACTGTTAAATTATAATGCTTCACGGCTATGGGAGAAAGCAGCCTGTTTGCTGTGCCGTAAGTGTGTGAGCGTCTTTAAGGAGTACGACTTAAAAAAGATAACACCAAACAAAACATTTGTATTTCGGGCACACTTTAACGAACCAAGAAAAAAGGGAAATGCAAGAAGTTTGTTAATAATTTAAAGAAGCAGCAAAATGTTTTCGCCAAACAGTCTTAAATACAAGATGCTGCAACTAAAGCCAGCTTGGAGATATCCCATAAGATCGTAAAACGGAGCAAGTCTTTTTCTGACAGTGAGTTTATCAAGGAATGCTTGACATATGTGTCCAGAACAGGAAACATAATTTGACACCATTTCTTTATCAAGGGAACTTTAGTCAGGCGTTTTGAAAAAAAAGACAATTTTATATACCAACTTCGAGATGCAAGCAAATACTTTTTGTGGTACCCTTGCAGTGGATTAAAATACCAATGTAGAGGAACAGCACAATTTTTGGTATTTATACGGGGAATAAATCCTCATTTCGAGCTTAACGAAGAATTACTACAGGCAAGGATATATTCAATGCTGTTGAGAACTGTGTTAAGATAACTGGGTTGGTGTGGAACAAGATGGCAAGTGCAATAACCTATGGGGCGCATGATTTAACTGTAAAAAGTAGTATGAACAATAAAATTAAATAATATATTCCTGACCATACACTCTTACCTCTCCACTGTGTCAACCATCAGGAAAATCTTTGTAAGGCTCTGTTGAATTTCAAGCAGTTGTCAGTATGATAAGCTTTGTGACAGCTAGGGCACTTAACCACAGGCGTTAAAGGCACTGCTTGGAGATTTGAATATTATGATATTATCTACCACAGCAGTGTCCGCTGGCTGAGCCTGGGCAAGTTATTGAGACAAGTATGATATCTCAAGGCAGAGATAGTTATGTGGAGATGAAAGTTTTTGTTTGTGATTTTGTTACTACCATAGTTAATGAAGAGTGGAATTCAGACTCAATGACTTGTTTGTCATTGACATTATGGAAAAGTTGAATTAACTGAATGTCCAACTTCAAGGCAATAGCTTGTTTGCGCATGAAAAAATAAACCTTATGAACGGAATACATACATCATTTTTTTCTAAATCTTCCCTTGCTTTTTTCTTAACCTTTCACCGCCCCCTTACAGTCATTCACCGCCCCCAAAAAATGACCCGTGGTCTTCAACGCCCCCCCCCCTGGATCGCTTTAACGCCCACAAGGGGGCGGTAGCGCCCACTTTGGGAATCAAGGCGCTAGAGATAGCATAGAAAGTCTAGGGCAAGGGTCGGGAATCTTTTTCTCTAAGAGAGCCATAAACACCACATATTTTGAAAAATAATTCTGTGAGAGCCACACATGTTTAAAACTAAAATTTCAAGTATAGTATACATTTTTGCCTTTTGTGTAATTTCAACAATAAAAGTACAATAATTATGTCTCTGAATTCTTTTTATTAACATTTTTATGCTGTTTTTTATATGCAGTTCATATGTAGATCAAAGAAGCCTGTAAAATGTTTTTTTTAAATTTTGTAATCGAACATTTGTCTGAGAGCCAGATGCAGCTATCAATAGAGCCACATCTGGCTCGCGAGCCATGGTTTCCCGACCCCTGGTCTAGGGAAACGCCGACAGTAGATTTATTAATAAGCTGAAGTAAATAGGACACAGCACGAAAGTAGACTTAAAAAAAACTTATGTAAGTCACGTAGAGTAAACCTTGATAGTCAATTTTATCGCTTGAGAATTGCGAGAATCTAAATTGCCTGCAGTGAATTTAATCAAAATAATAAAATGATTACTTTTATAGTGTCACACTCAGCGCTTCACATAAAAAACTGGTGAACAAATAAGCATGTAAAACATTTGTAACTTTAAAAAGAACACCATATAACGACATGTCAAGCAATGGATGGCTAACATAAGCTAATTTTATCCGGTCAACTTGAGGTCAGGTTATCAGTCAGAAAAGTGTAGCGTGAAAAGATGTATACTGTGAATTAAGTTTGAAAGGCTTGAATAGTAGGAGAGTAGTTTCAGACCACAACTAGGAAAATATCTTAATGAGAATGTTTCAGTGCTTATCTTATTACCGCGGATGTTAAAGTGAAAACTGTACAGCATAACATTATAAACCACTACTTGCGACAGTCCTCAGTAAATGAGACCCGTATTCCGCGCTGTGGTGGCACAGTAGCTATGGCGGGTCGAAGTAGGAAAAAATTCCACATCCACCCTTTGGGGTGGAAACTCCCATGAGAGGCAGACTAAGTCGACTACTGCGGCGGCCCTCTGCCCAGACGGCCCCCTCTTAGAGGGGACCGCCTCGGGGGTGTCCCCGTCGGCTAGCTCACCTTGGGGGGAGGTGAGAAAGTTGCCGGGGAATTCCCCGAGGGGCCCTATAAGAGTTTTAGTAACTCAGGGTCTTTTGACACCATCTCGTATGTCACGTATATGGGTGTAAATAATGTTCACCTTAAGCTTCGTTGGTTCGGGTGCAAAGTTTAAAAAAAACAACAACTGGTGTGCAAAGTTACACAGCATCCATTTAAAAAAAAATTGCAGCGAGGTAATTCTTAACTGTCAGATAATGGTCCAGCCGCGCAGCTTAAAGGAAAATGTTGATTTTACAGCAAAGATATGAATTCATAAACTTGAGTCAACATTAACGAATTGATTAAAACATTAAAAAAAATTATTATTATTTTTTGACAAGGTGACAGAGTAGCCGTGGAGCCGTCCAGGCCATGCCGCAGATGTCACTTCTGCAAGAAGGGGCGGTACAACGTATGCGATAGTCTCGCGTACCTTGCCACGCCCCCCCACCAACGGATGTCTCTGTCGATACTTCTGTCACCCTGCGGATTTCGTCTACAGGTCAGTGCCGTAACATTTTGGGCCCCCACTCCCGATGAGTGGTATTTACCAAAATATCAAAATTTTGACTATTTTCCATTTTTATACATATAGATAGAAAATAAATTACATGAAGGGTCCCGGGCCTATCAGTTCAAAATATGACGTTCGAAAATGTGTTCATTTAAATCAATTTCATAAAAGATATAGTTATCTATATTTCTCAATATCGTGTAAAATTGAATGGGAATACAATATTAAACGTTTAGAAAAAAAGACATTTAGAGCCCCCAACCCCGTGGAGAGGGACATTATGAGCTCAGTACCCAATAGTAATTTAATATAGGCTCTTAAGTTATTACATACCAAGTTTGGTCAAAATCCAGTTATTTTCTCATTATCTAACGCTTAAAATAATTTTTATATAGCTAATATAATGAAAAGTTATATCAAGGGGCCCCGGGCCCATTCGGTTCAAGATGTACATTTCGAAAACCTATTCATTTAAATTCAGATTAATCATGGGTATATTTCTAAAGATCGTTAAAAACTGAGTGGGAAATAATATCTTAAAGTATTTTTAAAAAATACATCCCCCCCCCCTGCCCATTCGGTGGTAATATGTAAATTTCAAAATGCTCTTCATTTTATTTCAAGTTCATCAAGGATATATTTCTCAAGATCGTTAAAAATAGAATGGGAAATAACATCTTAACATATATTAAAAAATACGTTTGGGGCCCCCGGCCCCGAAGAAATGAACATTAAAAGTTCAGTGCTCTTTAGTATTTTAATTTGGGCTACCAAGTATTTTAATACAAAGTTTTGGTTAGAATCCATCCATTTACTCCGTAGCTAACGCATAAACTAATTTATATATATCTCACATAACCAAAAACGATATCTAGGGCCCCGAGGGCCCATTTGTTGCCAAATGCTAATTTTGAAACACATTTTCATTTCAATCAAATTCATAATGCATTCAATTATTTTTTTATTTCTGAAGATCTTAAAAAATTGAATGGGGAATAAAATATAAATCGTTTAGTAAAAAAAGACATTTTGGGCCCCCATCCCCGAGAGAATGGACTTTAGGAGTTTAGTGCACTATAGTAATATGTATATAGACTATTAAGTTTTTATATACAGAGATAGTTTAAAAAGAAGGAGAAATAATATCTTAAACATATTTTAGAATAGACATTTGGGGCCCCATGCCCCGAAGAAATGGACACTATAAGTTCAGTGCCCATTGTAATTTTAATATGGGCTAGCAAGTTTTTGTATACAAAGTTTGGTTAAGATCCATTCATTTACTCAGTAGCTAGCGCATACACTAATTTTTATATAGCTCATATAAGCAAAAAACGACATTAAGGGCCCCAGGGCCCATTTAGTGCAAGATATAAAGTTAAAAACACCTGTTTATTTCAATCAATTTCATAATGGATATATGTATTTATATTTCTCAAAATATTTAATTATAATTAAATGGGGAATAAAATCGTAAAAGTTTATGAAAAAATACATTTTGGGCCCCCAGCCCCGAAGAAATGGGCTTTAGGAAATTAGTGCCCTATAGCATTTCAAATTCACTACCAAGTTGCTACATACAAAGTTTGATTAAGATCCATCAATTTACCTAATAGCTAACGCTTAAACTAATTTTTATATAGCTCGTATAAGATAAATATCACATTATGGGCCCCCGGCGCCCTCATGAGTGTTAAATTTTGAAAAAAGTTGCCTACTATCATCCCAGGAGCGTACTCAAAAGTCTCCAAAAGTTTCATGGCGATCATGGTTTAGTCAGCTATAAAAGACATGCGTACATACATGCACATGCATACATACATACATAAATACGTACATACTTTCATTTACATATATATTAGGTCTGTTAACTATCAATTTTAATTTAATCGTTAACTTTTGAAAAATTAACGATTAATTAAACGTTAATTTCGATTAAAGCAAAAAATTAAAATTTATAATGTCATAAGTAACACTTATTGAACGTTCTTGTTGGAAATCTAAATAACACCGGGATGTCTCCTTTATATGTCATCTTTTAACCAACTACGCAAAAAGACAAGTGTGTTGACATTTGGTTCAAGTGATGGGCGGGTCTAATTGACAATATAACCAGCCGAGCTGAACAATAACTCACATGTAACTGAGGTAACTGGTATGCACAAAACGGTCTTGGCAAGGAATGACATTATCGGATATCGGTTCATTAAGTTCCCACCATTGTAGAGGAACATTCAGGAACATTCATCTCCATTTTGTAACGCAGTAATTCATCAGAATAGCTGTCGTCATTTTCTTGAGTCAGATTCCATTATTGCTATTGGCTTTATACGCTTTTCATTTGGTTTGATAAGTAGGTGAAGTATTAGAGCCATGGTAGACAAACTTTATCAACATTTTTAACATTCCCATCAGTCAGTTTAAAACTAAAATGTTCGTGCAATCGTCAGGAAATTTGTAGCATTTATTTGCCGCTATTTATTTAATTATTATTATGATTTTTTTACTCTTTTATTTCCAATAATTTGCAAGTGATTGCTCGATTAATCGTAAAAATAATTTAATCGTTAATTTTTTTAACGATTAATCGAGAAATTAATCGTTAATTTCCGCAGCCCTAATATATATTATAGATTTGAATCTCCAGGCAATGCTGAAATGAGGGAGGGCTATGAGAATTTCATCTTTGTCCACCATATTAAAAATATGTGTTTCATACAAAGCTAAGGGGATGGATGTAATTACCTAACGTTTTCCCTGAAATGAAGATGACCTGTGACATTGACCATCATCATCATCATCAGCGGTGCTACAGCCCATGTAGGGCCCTAGCCTGCTTCAACACATCCTTTCATTCGGATCGATCGATGGCTTTCCTTCTCTATGCCAGAACCCCCAGCTGTTGTAGGTCCGTTTTCCACATCATTGATCCACCTCAGTCTTGGGCGACCAGTGTGTCGTCTGCCCCCTGGTTTCTGCATGTAAATAATTTTTGGTGCTCTACACTCTGGCATCCTTTCAACATGTCCTGCCCACCGTAGTCTTCCTGTTTTAATACTTGGGACGATGGTGGGTCTTTGTACAGATGGTATAGCTCTTGGAATTCTCCAGATATCATTTTCTATCACTATGACATTGACCAGTCCCATTGACCTATGACATTGACCAGTCCCATTGACCTATGACATTGACCAGTCCCATTGACCTATGACATTGACCAGTCCCATTGACCTATGGCATTGACCAGTCACATTGACCTATGACATTGACCAGTCCCATTGACCTATGACATTGACTAGTCCCATTGACCTATGACATTGACCAGTCACATTGACCAGTCACATTGACCTATGACATTGACCAGTCCCATTGAAATATTGATGTAAAGATACCGACGTCACCAGATTGCCGGACAACGTAAGTTTTGATGAAGGCGCCCTGGTCCAGCCACTGGCCCTGGGGTTTTATGCTTGTGAGAGGGGCGGGGTCAACGTGGGGAATTACGTGCTTGTGTCCGGTGCAGGTGAGTGTTTGAGGACATGGATGTAGGTAAGCGAGGATAAGAATGTAGGTGATAGGATGTGACTGCAGATGACAAAGGTTTTTAACGAAGGTGATAGAGCACAGCATGAATGTAGGAGATAGAGGAGACGAAAGGAGGTGAAACAAATATAATTATATGAACTTAAATTTGAAACTTCTATCAAAAGCATTAATTTTACTTTATTCTTAAAAAAAAATGATTTCATAAAAAAATGTTACGCTATGAAAGGTAATGTGATTTTTAACATTGAAAATATGGTAAATCTTTTTGTGTGGGTTTTAAATTTTAAGAATTATCTAACAATATTTTCTTCTTTTGAAGTGTCTATACCAGTGATGGCGAACCTATGGCACGCAGAGCCACATAAGCCGGCACGCGACTAAAATATTACTTCCTTAATCAAACCCCATTTTCGGGTTTCATTGGAGCGTTGGCACTTTGCTATAATTAAGATGGTTTAAAATTAAATTCTGGGCACGCGGCCCCCAAAAAAGGTTCGCCATCACTGGTCTATATAAGCGGGAAAAATTAACAAATAAACAATTATCTTAAACATCAACCGCCAACTGACACGAACTGTCAGAGTGTTTCACTAACTACTACTGCTACACCAATCATAACTTTACACAATCTATAATATTCACTAAGGCCAAGAGCACACAATCCAATCTAGAAGAACCGCGGATGTTAAAGTGAAAACTATACAGGATAACATTATAAACCCCTTTATTTTGAGTCCACCAACCAGGGACGCGTCGTTTTCCCCGCACACGCTCCTTCGCACCCTGACGAGATTGACACGCCTCAAGCCTGCTTAATTAACCCAACGGATCCGATCCCTCGCCTGAGGCCTAACGGACAACTCCCAATTCAGATGTCGCCTGCCTACGTCCTGCGAGTAACTGAGGCTGATGCCAGTGACATTTCACTTACGGTCGAAACCACCTGTTACTGGAGGAATATCGATTACTTTAGACATTTCGAGGATTGTGTACTTGGCTTGGGTAATACTCTAGGAGACCCCACACCCATCCCAAAACATTTCCCTCTCTTTCTTTCTATGTTAACAGGCACTTCAGAACTAATACGTTCACGACTGACGTCAGGCTAGGTTAGAAACTTCACACCAAATTGCGTCATTAATCATTTACTCGTGATTTGATTGATTCCACCAGGGCCCCTGGGGATGGTGGTACTGCTAGCTGCCAAGGCGAGGGGAGCGGCGAGGGTCTGCGTCACAGGTAGAGAACAAGGGATAATTTCTTTGTGTTAAATGTACTTTTACGACATACAATGAGACATTGTGCATATTTTGACTTGAATACACAATGAGAAATGGGACACGTTTTGATCTGAATACACAATGAGAAATGGGACACGTTTTGATCTGAATACACAATGAGAAATGGGACACGTTTTGATCTGAATACACAATGAGAAAGTGGGCACGTTTTGACTTGAATTCCTCAGCTAAGTTTGACACCCCATGTTCAGGTCAATAAATATTTTAAGATATTTTCTTTGATATTTATTAGAAGAAAAAAAAGATTCGCAAATACATTTACGAACACCTTTAATTATAAATTATTTGCGTTTTTAAACACATGTCTCTTTCACCTGTTTGGAAATTAAATTTATATGAACTTTGAAATTAACTTTATATATATAATGAACTTCATAATTTAATTTGAAATACGTTTCACATTTTTTAAATAAACTGATAAATATAAGCATGACACTCAAATTTTTTTTTAAACGTAGACGGTATAAAATACGGGGTGTGCATCCTTATAATTTTTTTTAAAAAAATGGTGAAATACATATATGTTTAAAATCGCGTTGCCTTGTCCCGCAACAAATGTGTCTCCGTCTGAAAGTACTTTAACATCCACAGACATCAACCGAGGGAGACTCGACTTTGTCAAGAACATCGGGGCTGACTTCACTGTTCTGGCGGGGGACGAGAGTGCTAAGGAGACGTCCAGGAGAGTGGTCGAGACGATTGGACGTGAGGTCGATGTGTCCATCGAGTGCAGTGGCCAGCAGTCCGGAGTCGCCAATGCCATTTATGTGGGTTAAGAAAAAAAAACAGTTTGTAGGTTTAAGAGAGTTAGGGACAAAATTATAGATTAGATAGATAGAGAGATAGATAGATGAGTGGACAGACGGAAGAAGGAATGGATGGATGGATGGATTGGTAGGTGGGTGGGTTGATGAATGGATGGGTGGATGGATGGATGGATGCGTGGACGGAGGGATGGATGGATTTATGGATGGATGGATGGATAAATGGATGGATGGATAATTGTTTCTAGTTTTGTCCCCTCTCACAGAGTACAAGACCTACGGGGACAGTAGTGGTGGTTGGATTTGGTGGGGAGACCGTGGAAGTCCCTTTGGTGGCAGCAACACTGAAAGAGTTGGACATTCGCGGCATGGCCAGGTTTTGCAACAAGTAAATATTTCAAAATATTTTCACAGTCGTCTGAAAAAATTCTGATGATAATCTTGTCATGATTATGTTTTATATTCACATGCTCGCATTGCGGTTACTTTGACACTGGGGTGTAGAGAAGTTTCCCCTTATACCACAGATTCATTTGAAATATTTTGTGCACCTCTAATGAGACAGCTTTAGAGACAGTTTATTTCGTATTGGGATTGTAGAAATAATTTTGTTTGGATTATAAATATAAAACATTTCTCAACTTTACCTGGATACCGATCTGAGGATTCCGACCACCAACTTCTAAATACACGATTCTCTGTCATTTATTTTATTACAGAAGGTTGTAATGTTTTTATTTGTTTTATATTTAGAGAGAATAAATAACATCTTGTCCAAATTCATGTTAAAAGTAACCTGACAAATTATAATGGTTACAACTAACACGCCAAACAATGGCGGCAACAATGCGAGAACTTACAAAATTACGTGTTGAAATTTGCATTCAAGTAACCTACTTCAGAATTATTCCAATTAGACTTTAAAGTATATTTAAATGTTTTATTGCTTTTTTCTTTTACCATCCTTGTTAAATTCATAAATTTCTGCATGCGATTTGAACTTCTCTCTCTCTCTCTCTCTCTCTCTCTCTCTCTCTCTCTCTCTCTCTCTGTCTCTGTCTCTCTCTCTCTCTCACTCTCTCTCTCTCACTCTCTCTCTCTCTCTCCCTCCCTCCCTCCCTCCCTCCCTCCCTCCCTCCCTCCCTTCCTCTCTCTCTCTCTCTCTCTCTCTCTCTCTCTCTCTGTGCGTCTTCATCCTATAGGTTTATATTGGCTGAATGTAAACAGAAAAACGGAAAGATTTAACAACTTATTTATTATTCATACATTCACAAACCAGTATTTCTAAAAATGTTTTTGTTATCACCTTCATAACCCTTAAATCCTCCTTTCTACAATTCTGTCTCTCCCACCGCCCCCCCTCTCTCTTTCTTCATCGCCATATTTTTTTTAGTTGTAAAGTCAAATCGTAAACATTCACGCAAAGGGCTAAATTATTTTCCTTACAATCATCTTCTTGTTCTTTTGCTGAGAATCACTGTATTTAGAATTAAAATTTGAAGGATTATTTTTTTAAAGAAAGGTGTATTAACCATCTACTCTATGACTTAGCCATCAAGTTTCAACTTCGCAGTGTACCACGCAAAAAACAAACTATTTTTGTTTTTTTCGACTTTGGAAGTTATTTAACACGACTCAGTTTAAAATGTTTACATTCATCTGTTGGTAACCAGACAAAACGACAAGTGAAAAAACGAAAAGGTGACAAAAACGAAAAGTGACAAAACGACAAAGTGACAAAATGACATGGTGACAAAATGACATGGTGACAAAACGACATGGTGACAAAATGTCAAGGTGACAAAACCTTGTCATATTGTCTCCTTGTTATAATGTCGCTTGTGATTTTGTCATGGAGCCATTCCTGTCACATGTCATATGAGCTTGCTCCCGCTCCACTATTACAGCTACGATGCAGTTATCGAGGCCATGTCGTCAGGTAAAATCGACGTGAAGCAGCTGGTCACTCACCGCTTCCCCCTGGAGGAGGCACTTGAGGCGTACAACACGGCGCTGAGGCGGGAAGGGATCAAGATTATCATCGACTGCGAGAGTCAGTATAATTCTATGTAGCCCTTGCTCAACAGCTCTCTTCATCAAAGACTAGACGAATCTTCGTTGCAGGGCTCGGGAGATGTTTGCAGTATTCAGAGAAAAGAATTTACACACCGTACTAGTGACAAAATCTCATTGTGTGTATTATATATTTTTTATATGAATGTTTGAGCTGTGAAATCAATGGTGACGTCTGATTGACATGGAGTTTATCATTTTTATAGCACAGCGAGTGCTGGGATGTACGTGGGAAATTTTCGCTTCGTTTCAACATCTCAACACCGAGAGCTAAGATCAATCTTAAGGTCAGCTCGGTCACGGAGATTATTTTAAACAGACATTCATTAGCGCTCTCAACACCCGCCCTAAAATATAACTAAAAATTTAAAAAAAATTATCCAACATAATTTACCAACGTGCTGACACGTTATTCAATCTTAACTGATAACGTCACTAATGTGTAAAGTCTCACGGCATTGGAGTTAGTAAATATTGAGAACCAGTGGCCGGCCAATATTTCTGTACGGCACTCCAGCGCGCTACCGCTAGACCACTGCGGCGGCCCTATATTGAGTTAAGAGAAAAACTTAGTGTATGATCGGTATTCCTTTGTTTGAGTTTTAAAGTATTTACATTGGTAGAAATATCGACTCCTCACAAGATAACTTCTGAAAATGTTTGTATTTAAATGTATTGAAATGTCTAAAAACCATTATTTTGGAGGTTTTCTATTAGTAAAAAAAATAAAAATCAGTCGTCATCTTTAAAACATGGAAGAATAAAATATCTACACATATATAAACTTCAAATAAAAGTATATTGATTTTAAAAGATTAAATAACAAAATTCAACACTTAACTCAGTTAAATAATTATACTTTTTTTTTATTAAGTACCGAAATAAGAAATTAAAAATGAATGAAATTAGGTGAATTAATTCTGGTGGAGACGTTTTGCCATTTAATTTTAATATTAAATCTTAATTTTAAATCTTGCTCAGATATTCTTAATAACTTATCTTGATCTGAGAACCTTAAAAATCAAATTTCATGCAATAAAATTAAGGAAAGAATATTGCCTGTTTAAAATATTCTTTGAGCTACAGGATCGTTTAGATTTGTGCACATTTGTAATATTGTTACTGGTTTTGTTTAGATGTGTGTAGTGCATGTGTTGTGCATGTATTTATATTCATGTAGCTTTTTGTGGATTTGTTTAGATTCACATAGATTTGTGTGGTTTTGGGAATAGTTGTGAAGATGGCTATGGATTATTCTTATTAATTTTTCGTTGAAATGTGTGTATTTTTATTATATTAAATTGAACATTAATTTAAATTAAAGAATAGAGAAATAATTAAAGCATAACTTGAAATCTTGATGTTGTCATTCATTTTCACAACTTTTCATCGGATTTTCTGAAAGAAAAAAAATATCCTTCCTTATAACGATTTTTAACAATATCTTGTTCAAATAACGTTATGGTTAACGTATGGAATACATTTTTGAAATGAGCTTCATTTCTAACTACCAATCAAACGATCGGTTCAAATGTTTATCTATATTTACTAAATAGATAACATTCCTTTCTTTAAGTTATACTTAATGGTCAGCTAAATTGTCGGTACGCGGACGCGGTGGTCGAGTGGCAGCGCACTGGACTGTCGTACCGATGGTCACGGGTTCGAATCCGTGTGAAGGCAAGGGTTTGTTCCCGGGGCCTAGGGCGTCCCTGAGTCACCCCGCTCCGAATGGGTACCTTAGTGTTAGGCGGCTGGGTAATGCGTGGAACCCACAAAGCCGTGGCTTGTGAATGCTGCATCACTTGCCAACAGATCATCTGTCATGGTCTGTGGACGCAACTATCTTCTGCATAGAAGGAGCGTCTGTATAGATAAGATAAAATAACCAATTTTACTTTGAGTATCAAAGATTTACATCTGATTATGAATCAAAGTTATGATTTCATCATTGTACTTCCGCACTATACGAGTGGGAAACATGGAACATTCAAATATTTTGTGTGTCTAAATTGTTTTATTTCTGACGAAAATGAATTTCAGAGGCACTATAATACATTTGGTGTGTTATATATAAATAAAGTTTTAGTAGATGTTACAATACAGTTCTGGCTATGAACACATTTTATATCTTTGAAAAAAAATAGTTCAATTTTTTTTCTGTATTCTTTTAAATAAATACGTTTTTGTTTTCTTACACTAAATCGTATTTTTTGTTAAAAGCTTAAATGTATTATTCAACTCAAACGCTTCCATGAAGATATGATTGGAGGGAAAAACATTTAATGATTTACTCACCTCTAAATAGGCAAATGCAACTTGGCATATACATTCCGCAATCTTATTCATCAATATTGCGAATGAATTGACGACCTTCTTTCAAAATATATTTATAATAACTTAAAAATAATCTATGGCCCAGTGTTCGACAAAAACTTGACCAAAATACAACCTTAGAAACCTTAAATCTCAGATTTAACACACATTCTTACCAATGCTCCCCTTAAGCTTGCACGGCTGTGCGCCCGCACATATGTTTGGCGACGCCGCGCAGCAGTTTAGAGTTACCGCGCAGAAAGATTGTAAAATAGTGCACAAAAATGGATGCTGCACAACTTTGCAGACGAGTTGTTTCTTTACTTTGCACTCGGACCAACGAACCTTAGAGGGAACATTGGTGCTTTCTTATGACGACCACCTTCCCATTAAAAATAGACCAGCTGTCGTGGATTAGGGATTACGTTTCTCGACCCCAAGACCCCAGTTTCTATGGGAACGGATAGAACACTCGTACGTGTCCTAATTATTAAAAACGAAGTGTTTCTGTTAATTTTCAGACTGGTTTATTTTTTTATTTTTTTAAATCCTCACCCTCGCTGATTCCATCCCTCATCCTTTCCCTCCAAAATCGTTGCTGAACATTAACCACCACCAACAACATCAAACACAATCACTCCAACACTCACCATAGAGCTCCTGTGTGTCACTGGTAGTCCCAACGGTGTTCACGCCCATGCAGATGTAGAGCCCCGGGTCACCTGCGCCCACTGCCTTTAACAGAAGTCTGGAGTGGAAGGTGAATCTGCTCAAGGTTTTGGACTCGATTAAATACTTAGGGTCGTTCGCGAGACTGTGAAATTCAAAGATGTCTTTATAAACGTGTTAGTTTGGTTTGAGAGTTCTTATATGTAGGCATTATTTTATAGGGGAGTAAACTGGAGTAAACAAAAAGTTAGTTTGAGGCGGCAATTAAAAATTTGTATGCAGGAAACCTGTGAAAAAGTAGGAAACATGAGTCTAAAAGTGACATTTGTAGTTGTACAGGTTTTTAAAAGAATTATATATTATAGGTTGAAATATAGAATGTGTTTTAGAATATAAGGTGTGTAAGAATATAGCGTCTGTTGGAGTTGAACGCGTCTAGGAATATAACATGTGCTACTTTATCACGCATGTTAGAAAGTATCGTGTGTTAGAAAATAACGCGTTCAAGAATTAACGTTAATAATAATAAGATTACGTTTAATAGAATACAATGTAAAACTTGCACCCGGATGTTGAACTTTTACCTAAATGTAGAGCATGTACACGAATGTGGAAATTGTGTCTGTATGTTGAACTTGTGCCACCATGTGGAGCTCGTGCCTGTGAGAGACGTGTTGTTGTGTTTACATTGTATGAGAATGCAATGACTTGACCTAGTATGAAACACGTGATTTGTGAGGTGAACTGTAAGCGTGCGTGGTCAAAGGCTGGGAGAATAGCTGGCTATTGATTGAGTGGATTGCATAAGAGCTGCTTAGGTAGTTGATTGTACAGTTGATCACAGTGAATTGTATATAGTGATTAAAGACAGTTGTTAACCAGACCACAGTATGTTAAAGACTTGTCACTTGACTGACGCCATATCTATTACAGTGCCTGTTTGTGAAACTAGTGTCTGCATATGGAACTTGTGCAAAAATGACGAAATTTTTCAAGAATTTTCAACTTGTCTCTGAATGTGAAACTTAAAACTGAGTGTGGAACTTTTTAAAATTATTTTTATGAGGCTTTTGAATGCACTATGCTTTATAAACAATGCCATTACACAAATATTTGACTTCAATGGTAACACGAAATATCACTTATGATCGATGAATAGTTGGAAGTCAATCGATGACGCACTGCATAGGAGTTGAGAGATTTCTCTAATGCATTAAAAATTATTTTTTAAAACATTCTGAAAGCATGTATATGACAAATGACAATCCATTATTAATACTTTGGTATTCTCTTTTTGTGCAGCAAAACAATGGTATTCTCTACCATTGCACATCCGGAGTATTTCATCTACCAAGTCCTTCAAAGTTGCTTTTAAGACACATCTTTTCAAAATTTATTTTTAAAATTAAAGAAACACCATTTCTTTTTTGATTAACGTTGATTATGTGTATTGTACTGTTATTTATGTGGTTATTATGAAAAATGTATATTTAAATTATTATATGTATGTTATTATCTCCTTGTAAAGCGCTGTGAGCCCGGCTCCTTGATGAGAAACAGCGCTATAAAAATTACCAATTTATTATTATTATTATTTACCGATAATTATTCCCGCATAGGTTCAGAAGTACATTAGTATAAAACTAATTTTTTTTTATATTCTTACACACAAGAGTTTCGAGATTAATTGTGAGGGCTCTGCCCAAAACTTAAAAGAAATCTATTTAATAAATGTGTGACATTTTCTGTCGTCTGTAGAATTAGTTTGAGGCTGAGGTCAGGACAAGAATCTTAGCCGTCCCCCCGGGCGACGCTAAACCTAGCCACGCCTATAACTCCTATCTTCACTTGGCGCTAAGGTTGTTAAGTCCAGACAGACTCAGACAAAGCTAAACGTAAGACCGCCGCAGCGTCACGTGCACACAAAATTTGTCATGAAGCAAGGGTCCCCGTCTCACGTCGGTGATCGGATCACTTACCTGGTAGTGTGGTACTGCCAACTGACCGTCGGTCGGCGAAGGATCACTTACCTGGTCGAGTTGTACTGCCAACTGACCGTCGGTCTGGGTAAGCCGGTGGCCGAGCAACCGATGTAGACGCTTGTTCCCTTGCAGAAACCTGTCTTCTTCTGACTGGCGACAGTCATGGGTATCGCTGGGACGGGAACATGCGAGCAGAAGATTGACGAAATGGTGAGTGGGGGGGGGTGGATATGGAGGAGAAATTGGAAAGGAGTGGGGAGGGGGTTGTTATTTTCAAGCGTACACAGGACATTAAAGTACACATTATTTTTTTTTAAATGTGTACTCATTTTTAAACAAATACGTATGTGGTAAATTCTACACACATCCACTAAAGAACCGTTCCAGCGATGTGCTGACCAACAAGCTGACCACAAGTGACAACCTGTTCTGTTCTTGCGAGGAAAAAAAAACGAAAACAACCTGTCATCGCATTTGTTGAGTATTTACATCATATCCAAATCGTAATTATTACGGTTTTTATGGCAGAGATAAATCAGTTACGCTCTTACTTGGTGAGGTTAAGACTTGCTCTTCCTGGTCGCTTATGGGTGGATGTGATACTGAGCACAGAATATATCAAAACAAAAATTTTATGCAAATTAATAGTAGCTTCAGGTTATATTGTGTTATAATTTTAAAAGATAATTATAAACATACATACATAAACAGTCTTTTGGTACATTTTATGTTTAAATTTAAAAATAAGTTTATATAATGAATATCTTTATCTTCATCATCACCCCTATCATTATCATTATTAATAATATTTATGCCCCGAAAAATTTACTATTCCTTAATACAACACCTTAAAAACATTTGGACCATCGGCACATAATTAATCCATTAAAAAAACATTCTATTACAAAATTATCTCCACAATTTTGCCAATCTAACCAGAAAGTACAAACATTTGACTCACCTCGCACTATGAGCAGTATCCTGGCTTGAGCGACCGGTTCGATGCCGTTGCTGGCGCTACAGACGTACTCTCCGCCATGTTGTGGGGTCACTGAGGTCAAGATCAGTTTACTTCCCACCCCGATGTCTGAGATGGTCAGCCGAGAACGAGATAATTAAACAGCCTTATAAAACACAGTTTTTGACCATAAATCCCTATATATGAGACATAACTAAAAGTATTGATTATGTTCAAACGCGACAAACATTTACAGACTGACACCGACTGATATCCCCTGGCTTTAAACCCGGGGGAAGGGACGGGAGGGGGTGCGGACATCGACGGGAGGGGGTGCGGACATCGACGGGTGGCATCAACGCGTGAACTCAACTGGCACGTGGAAGAAAACAATAACAAACTGTGAAATTGAATTACATATGTTATGTAAAAATGCATCAATTTAATTACGGTATGTTCGACCGATCTGAAATTTTGATACGATGCATTGTTAGGTGACACGAGTATATGTGCAAAATTTCAGCTCGATGGCATCACGAGAAGTGTGTCATTTTTTACTTTTATTTTTCCCTGCCACCCGCGAACGACATAGAGAGATCACGACAGAGAGAGATCACGACAGACAAGACGGTGAAGTTAATATAAGGGATTTAAAAATAAAAATTGATGAAATGAATTTTTCATAAAATAAAACAGTCTGATGTTTCTCCGTGGTGATGCAAACGTTTCGTTATAGAGGTTGAGCGTGGGCTGAACATTGTCATTAGCCTTTAGTTTGGGATTAGAAGTTTTAGTATTAGGGGACAAAAAGTTTTATTAGTATGGGATCAGAATTGTTGTTATTTTGGGTTTACATGCATTTTAATTTGAGCTTAAAATTTTTTATTAGTTTGGAATTAGAAGTGTTATTAGCTTGCAATCAGAAAAGGCATTAGTAATTTTTGAGAAGTGACGTCTTAAATTTAGATCTGTCATAAGCTTGAAATGAAGATAGTAATTAAATAGCTTTTTAGGAAAAAATATTTGACATTTTTAAGTTAAAACAGGTTCCATCTTGGGATGAGAATATGATAGAAGTGACCAATCGATCGGTTGACCAACGTCTAAACGTCTAAGAAAAAACCAACCTCGCCGTCTTTGCCTCCCGTTTCTGCTCCTACGCCACGTCACGGTTGCCTGCGGGATGGCCTTGAAGTTGCACGTCAGGTTGACTGTCTCCCCGACTCTCGTGAAGGCATACCGCTGGTAGAAGCCGTCTCGTACAAGCCTCGGGGCGGCCTCGTCTGTTGGCGAACACACGAGAGTCAAACCATGAATCGAATGGGACAGATTGAAACTTTCTGGTGATGCTCTGCTTAAATCTTAGCTACGTGGCTTGAAGATAGTAGATCTACTGGGAAGTTGTTATACGATCCGATAACTCGTAGATTGTAGACAGGAAGACTTAAAGACACGTTTTACGTGAAATAAATTTCATGTAATTTTAAAAAAGAACAACACATTTATTTCACTTTTATTTGTCCGTTCATATGGCAACAACACAGTGGGGATGGTGGGTGCCAAGCCCTTGTTAATAAAAATTGGGAGGTCCTAAGATGACGACTGAACGGGTGATATAAGCGAATTTTAAAACATGATTAATCAGTGATTCAAAACAATATATTTCCCAGCAGTTTATTTCAATCTTGATCACTAATTGGCTCCCATGTGGTATTTTAATTACATTTAGCCGCCGACAGCTTGGAACTTCTACAAATTTGTTATTTTAGCTCCAAGTTTAAGTATGTTTGTCTTGGAACTTTGAGGTCGTTTCATCCTCCAGAATAACTCCCTCGATGGACATACTAATCTATTCCACCTGTATATTTTTACCCGCATTATGAAAAAAAATAATTGAAACTGCAACGTAGTTTCTTGGTGAGCAGGCCGCAGGAGTCCAAATGCGTCAATTAAACATGCATAAATAAAATACAAAAAAATAGCATGTCTCTTAATGTCACCTAACGCCGTTACCTTCGCTGATGAGCTCCACGGAAAGGGAGATCACCGGGTTCATGGTCACAAAACAAGTGTACGTCCCGAAGTCGGTTGGTTGGAGATTGTTTATCACTAGGGACCACTCACTGCCCGCTGAATGGGCGTAGCCGTACCTCGGCCCGGCGTATATCACCCGCATCCACACTACGATTTCGCCTCTGCTGTTCTGCCACAAGGGCTGCAGTGTATATTTGTGTACAGTGTTATTCCATACCGACTTTGGCGAAATATTCGAGTTAAAATACAGGTTCCACTGACCATAAAGAATCCAATTTACAGAAAACATTCGCTTTTATAATGATTTCAGATACTGTTACGGTTAGTTTTAGTTTTTGTTTGGGGGGCCGTCCATAAATGACGTCATGCGGTTTCGACCGATTTTAACCCACCTCCCGCATCGTCACACTTCGTCACAAAAACTTAGACCCTCCCCCCTCCAATATGAGGTCACAATGCTTAGACACCCCCCCCCCTTTTAAAAGTCGTATTTTCTAATAGAAAATTAGCTTGTTGAAAATCAAAGTTTTTGTCATTTAAGTATGCATTTAGTGTAACAATGCACCCTATAATCGTAAAACGTGTGAAGCAATTGAAAACGTCATTAAATAAATTGCAAGCAATCAAATATTTAAATTGAACTTTTATTTAAAGTTGCGAGTTTTGATGTGACGTCGCATTTCTTAACCCCCCTCCCCCTCGTCAAACATCGTCATAAACCACCCCCGCCCTTTTTTTAAGGCACTTGACGTCATTTATGGACGGACCCTTTGTTGGTTATGTGCCTCACCTACTACATATGTGTTTTTCTAATTGTTCCTATACTGGTAGCAGTCAAAGATTACTGATGAAAAGTGATTACATGTATTTTAAATCAAATAGGTGTATTTGTATAAACAAAAATCAATCAAAGAATCATAAAGCTGAACAATTACGGGAAATAAATTGTATACTTTTGAAAGCTTTATTTTAAAAAAAATCATTGTTTCTAATAAAATGTACTAAAATATATCCAAAGTTTTGGTTATAGAAAAATTCATATATCTAGAACTTTTGGTGTTATAAAATGCGATTATGTAAATATTTTGCAGTTTTTACTTGTAAATTGTAATAGGAAGTTACTAAACAATAGTAATAAAATAACCCCGTAAAAACAAAGTTTTTGACTATAAATCCCTTATATATGAGACACAATTACAAGTTTTGATCATGTTGAAACGCGACAAACATTTAAAGACTGAATCTGCCTTAACTCCCATTACTGTATAACCGGGGGGGGGGCGGGGGGGTGGGGCGGTGGAGAGGGGAGAGGGGTAAAGTCTGGTCACCGATCGCAGGACCGAGCTCATCGTGACACGTAAAATGTAAACAAAAGCACGCCGGTACATCGATGGGTCGCGTCAACGCTTCAACTGAACTGTCACGTATAAAAAAAACCCAACAAACTGTGAAATTGAATTACATACGTTGTATTGGGATAAACTAAAAATGCAATAATTTAATTACGGTACGTTCGATCGATTTGAAATTGTTATACCATGCATTGTTAGGTGACACGGGTCTATGTTCCAAATTTCAGCTCGATGGCATCACGGGAAGTGGGTCATTTTTTACTTTTGTTTTTCCGCCGGCCTGCCCGACGACGAACGACAGAGACGGCGGTGAAGTTAATATAAGGGATTTAATTAAACAACCCCGTAAAAACAAAGTTTTTGACTATAAATCCCATATGTACGAGACAGAATTTAAAGTATTGATTATGTTCCAACGCCACAACATTTACAGCCTGAAACTGAGTGAACTCTACTGGTGTTAAACACGATATGTTTTCACCGATGGCTGGCGTGAAGTCAAGTGACCCGTAAAATGTAAATAATAGCGACTTTTACATATAGTTTTATATAGATAAACTAAAAATGCATTAATTTAATTACGGTACGTTCGATCGATCTGAAATTTTGATACGATATATTGTTAGGTGACACGGGTTTGTGTGCCAAATTTCAGCTCGATGGCATCACGGGAAGTGGGTCATTTTTTACTATTGTTTTTCCACCCGCCCAAGACAGAGAGACAGAGATCACGACAGACAGAGACGGCAGTGAAGTTAATATAAGGGATTTAAAAAAACCTTTTTTTTCTTCTCTATATTAACCAGCGATAATCAAAGATACGAGCCTATGCAAACAAAAAATAATTGAGCTGAGACCATGTTCGAGAAGCATAGCGGTCTCACTTTCCAGAAGAAGTATTCACGAAATGTCGTTATCTCGGACAGACTGAAAGACGCTGGATGGAGATACCGTTAATGAGGCTACCAATTTTTTTAAAAACAAGGTAATGCAGTAGCCCGGTAGTGTAGGAAATGGAGTGTTAGTGGAGGTCACGGTCAATCTGTGATTTACTTGTTTTTTTTTACCTCTTTCCAACGAAAGATGGCTTTTTGAGGTTTCACGCTTGAGTTTTTGTTCATGAAAACGAGGCGAAGAACTTAACCCACCGCGGACGGCACCAATTCTAACTACTCACTACTCACTACTCACTATACAATACTCCATCTGATAGCTACGCAACGCCTACAAAATGTAATAATTAAATGATTTCAAAAGAAAGTAATGTTCCATCCAGGAAACTTTTCGGTTTTAGACTTGAATTTGAAATAGTATTGATTTCAATATTTAATTTCTGACTTATTTGAAAAGAGCTCCGTTTTTTTATTATTTTTAAAAAAAAATTTTAAAGGTGGGGGGGGGCATAAGAACAGATCGCTTTGTTACATTGTGTGAAGTTTTTTGTTGATGGAGATAGTGAGAAAGGAAATATCCTCAACTTTCCGATGGGAGATATTTATTTAAATTTTATATTCATGGGGAGGAGGGTTTAGGTTGAGGTGATGGGTGGGCGTGAAATTACGTCCCTAAGAATATTGAGCAGCCCCCGTGACATACACTAATAATGTATAATGTATTTATTGACGAAAAGTCGTGTTTACTACTGAAGACTTGAAGGAAAAGCATGGATCCAAACCATCCGACTCTATTTTTCACTTTAAAAAAGAAAAACATCAACACGAAACAACAAGTCAATAATTGATTAGTAAAGAGATATTATTGATTAGTAAAGAGATATTATTGATTAGTAAAGAGATATTATTGATTAGTAAAGAGATATTATTGATTAGTAAAGAGATATTATTGATTAGTAAAGAGATATTATTGTTCGGCTCAAAATTGGTTGTGGTGTCAACATGGCGGGCTTTTAAAACAATGATTGCGACCTGCGAAATAATGTGTGTGCCAGCCGCACTATACTATTTGTGACAACCCCTCTATACTATAATATGTGCCAGACCTGCGCTATACTGTGTGTGCCAGTTCCACTATACTATATGTGACAGCCCCTCTATACTATATGTGCCAGACCTGCGCTATACTGTGTGTGCCAGTTCCACCATACTATATGTGCCAGACCTGCGCTATACTAAGTGTGCCAGCCCCACTATACTATATGTGCCAAACCTGCGCTATACTGTGTGTGCCAGCCCCACTATACTATATGTGCCAGCCCCACTATACTATATATGTGGCAGCCCCACTATACTATATGTGCCAGCCCCACTATACTATATATGTGGCAGCCCCTCTATACTATATGTGACATCCCACACTATACTATTAATTAATATATGTGCATGCCCCACTTTACTATATGTACCATCTCCACAATAGTCGGACGACTATTAATAGATCAAAGGCAATAACTGGAGATATAAATAAAATCATCTATGATTTACAGTATTTTTTTACAAAAGACTAGAACCACTGGAAGGAAATGTGAAGCAAAAGTTTGGCGTGGTCTTAGCTGTTTTATTTTTAAGGTCAATAAGAAAGGAGAAAACGGACATAAAATTTATAACATACATTTGAAATGCTGTTAACACTTTAACAGCGGATCTGTGACAACAGAGGAAAATGCGCACGCATGTGGGTCTGAATGGAGTCATGTGAGATGATGCAGACTAGAGTCCTCGGTTGTAAAATGGTGCCAATTATAATGAGGACGAAGACAACTTAAGATGCAGTGAAATACTTTCAATGCGAAAACGCTTAAGAAGAAGTATCGGTTAACACGAGATAATAAAACGTTTCCGACGACTACTATGTATTTACGTACATTTTTGTTTTCAAAACACGAAACAAAAATAGCTCAACACGAAAAGTTATAGCTTCTCGGGATTAAAAAAAAGGTGGGGGAATAAAACTGGGGAGAATTAAGGAGGTTTGGGGTGAAGGAGGGGCGGTTTCTTATGTTTCGTATGAAAGGAAGCCAACTTGGCTTTGAAATACCGATACCATTGAGATAGCCCGTGGGACAAGACAACTCTCGCTCCATGGTTTTAAAAAATCAGATCATTCATAAAATATTGTTTTAAAGTTTTTTCAAAATTGAAACTTATGTTTTAATTTTTTCTTTAAGTTAATATGTTTGTTTTATTTATTTTCATTAATTGCATGCAAACACACATATTTTTGTTATTTAAATGTTCTCTAATAATCGTAATTTTGTTGATTATATTTAATTTTTTAATAAATCTTTAACACAAAATTCTTTTATTAAAACGAAAGCATATTTCAGTCCCGTCGACTTTACGTTAAAACGATTTCCCTTGTATGCGATGGGGTGAAACTAAGAGCAGTAATCAACATACTACTAACCTCATACATGTTCAGATTTTGAACAAAGCAGGGTAGTGTGACGCTCTTGCCCAGCTTCGACCTCACCTCAGTCGGCGTGTTAAGCAGGTACGTTTCTTCGCTATTCTCTGTGTTAATGTTAGGGAAAAACGAATTGGCGTATATTCCGGCGTATAAAACGTAGCCCCGTAAAAATCATCTCAAAAGTCCGGGGTCGTCTTATACGTCGGGGTATCGTTTTATACGCCGTACATACGGCTATCTTAAAAGGGTTTCAAGATGTTATTGATGTACTTATGATATTAGATGACGAACATTTTGAAGGCATTTGAAAGAAAAATTACCACACTGAAAGTAAATCTGATATTTTTTTAAAAATTGGTGTGTGTTGCAAAGGGTTGGTCTTAGGGGCCGTCCATAAAGTACGTCACGCTATTTTTGGCCATTTTTAACTCCCCCCTCCACCTGTCACAAATTGTCACACATCAAGGACCCCCCCCCCTAAAGTACGTCACACTTTTGACCAACAATTTTGTTTTTTATTAACAAAGTAATTAAAATTTAATATAAAATAGCGTGCCGTCACACATGGCCGGACCCCCCCCTCCCCCCTGTCACAAACTGTCACACTTTCTTACACCCCCTCGCCCCCTCTGGAGCGTGACGTACTTTATGGACGGCCCCTTATATGGCGAAACTGGCTTAAAACCTATATTTTAACAGGAAAAGTAAGGGGGTCGTCTGATACGGTACGTTTGGTTTTTTGTAAGCTTTTTGTGTCCGCTCGAAAGATAACGTATCCAATGATGTCCAAACTCAATGTTAGTTTTGTCATCTAACACTAGAATGGTAACATCTTGAAAGATAACGTATCCAATGATGTCCAAACTCAATGTTAGTTTTGTCATCTAACACTAGAATGGTAACATCTTGAAAGATAACGTATCCAATGATGTCCGAACTCAATGTTAGTTTTGTCATCTAACACTAGAATGGTAACATCTTGAAAGATAACGTATCCAATGATGTCCGAACTCAATGTTAGTTTTGTCATCTAACACTAGAATGGTAACATCTTGAAAGATAACGTATCCAATGATGTCCGAACTCAATGTTAGTTTTGTCATCTAACACTAGAATGGTAACATCTTGAAAGATAATGTATCCAATGATGTTCGAACTCAATGTTAGTTTTGTCATCTAACACTAGAATGGTAACATCTTGAAAGATAACGTATCCAATGATGTCCGAACTCAATGTTAGTTTTGTCATCTAACACTAGAATGGTAACATCTTGAAAGATAACGTATCCAATGATGTCCGAACTCAATGTTAGTTTTGTCATCTAACACTAGAATGGTAACATCTTGAAAGATAACGTATCCAATGATGTCCGAACTCAATGTTAGTTTTGTCATCTAACACTAGAATGGTAACATCTTGAAAGATAACGTATCCAATGATGTCCGAACTCAATGTTAGTTTTGTCATCTAGCACTAGAATGGTAACATCTTGAAAGATAACGTATCCAGTGATGTCCGAACTCAATGTTAGTTTTGTCATCTAACACTAGAATGGTAACATCTTGAAAGATAACGTATCCAATGATGTTCGAACTCAATGTTAGTTTTGTCATCTAACACTAGAATGGTAACATCTTGAAAGATAATGTATCCAATGATGTCCCAACTCAATGTTAATTTTGTCATCTAACACTAGAATGGTAACATCTTGAAAGATAATGTATCCAATGATGTCCAAACTCAATGTTAGTTTTGTCATCTAACACTAGAATGGTAACATCTACAAAGCTTTGAGAATTTTAAAAAGGTCATTAGAATATTTCCATCACAGCTATTAGTCGTGCTACACTAATGTAGCCATACTAATGACGCATTCGTGATATCATTTACGTTGTTTAATGATTTTTTTGTTGTTGTTTAAACACAATAACTTTTCAAATGTTCTTCTGCATAGGCATGTGAACTTTGACTTGAAGCATGTGAAGGTTGTGTAAGCATTCGTGGTAGCATATTAATCTCTAAACTAGTGTATTATCCGTCAAAAATGACGGAAGTTTTCAAAATTAATACATTTCAGCTGAAATCTATTAATTTTGAAAAAAAATACACATCAGAATAATAAAAAATGTAATACAGAACTTTTATTTATTTTTATTTTATTCATTTATTATCATATTGAACAATTTTATGCGGAACGTTCAAAAAGTGTTATTTTTTATCTATTATTCGCCTATAATAGACCATTCCTTGCATCGTCCAATACGTTAAATTCTAGAGTCTAGAGTAACGGGATTAATATATCTGGCATTAGTTTTTTAAGCAGTTGCCTGAAACGGTCTCAGAAACGAGACTCGCTCTACTACCCACGATTTCACGCCTTTCTTACAGTGAGTTACTTTTACTCGTTATCCATCCAGCCTGGGTCACTTATTATTCCGTCTTGCTACGCGTGTGAATACTTTTTTTTTAATGTCTTAAAAATGTACCCACCATGTTTAGGGAAAAACAAGAACGAGTGGGCGACCGTGTAGTCGTTGCCAGTCAAACGACACTGGTACATTCCCACGTCCTTTTGGACCGCACCTTTGACGGTCAGATTGCTCGTGCCCCCCGCGGTGCTGACCATGAGCCGCTCATCCTGTAGGAACTTCTGGTCGCCCACAGCAATGGGATACAGGACGGGAAGCCTGGTCCAGATCACCTGCAAGTGTGGGGGAGGGGTAAGTGTTTAAGTTATTGTATTGTGGGCGTTTCTGTGGTACGCCGATGATGTCTTTGTGTCTGTAACAAGTAGAGACAGTTTTTGCTTGTATGGTTTTGTCATATTTATTATTATATTCTGTAACGGTGTGTTACGCCAGAATCGGTCTGATCAGGTATCTGGGCACTGAAAGACAGGATTAGCCCAATCCACTATCCCCATCCCCAAAATATATTTTGAGAAGTTCATGATTGAAAGTCGATTATTGTCTGTCTGTGGTAAGACAAAAGCTGTGTTGTTACTTTGCGACTCTGCGATGAAATAATTTTGCTTATTTTATATTGTGCGTTTGCTTGTGATGATGATCTGAGGTTTAATTTGTTCTTAGCCTTTTATTGGAAGCTTCTGTAATCAATGAAACGTTGAACAATAAATGTAGACAATGCTGAAATATTGGTTAAAAACTGAGCAGATACGCTATCGTCAAACAAGTGATGTGAAATCACCAACCTTACGGTTTCCTAAATTTTTTACAGTGCAGGAAAAGATTACGTTACTCCCTTCTTTAATTTGTTTAATGTAGATTTCTTCCATCGGTTCAGGCTCCTGTGATCTGACATCTGGGCAAAATATAAACAATTTGGTTAGGTTGGTAGATCCATGGAAATTTTGTGGTAAACTTAGACCACTCTCACCAGCAATTTACACTAGCAATTCTTTAAACTTCTTCTTCACACACATATTCCCCCAAACACTTGCACACACGCAAAAGACTAGTTAGTTACAGCTAAAGGGTCCGAAAATAATTTCTCGTTGGGAAGAGCAATTCATGAATTATTTCAGCTTAAAAATATTGTAAGAGCCGCAAGCAGTAGCTGATTTTGTAAATTTGCTCCACTTTTTTTTTGGGAAGGTGGGGAGGGGACCCATGGACATCAAATTATCTCAGTGTAAACAAAATAATGCTCAGCTTAAAACTTACATTCATTATCCCTTATCATCCATATAATGATAATTGCTCTGAAGAAATCCATTAATGCCTTTTGTTTCCTAAAGCTTAGCAGATTATCTTGGTTTGATTAGGAATAACAGTTTTGTATTTATAATATTTTTATTACAATCAATAGCTTCGAAGCTTGACGTCAAAGTGCCTGCACAACATCCGACGTGTTAGAGATTCTGCAATGATTCTAAGCAAGCCGACCGGTGCCTCTAAGTAAGTAGCTGTTATGTCGGTGAGATCGCTTGTGGCGTGCAGCCTATAGAGTTCGAGAGTAAAGTTTTATTGGTCCGTTGTAATTACTGTCTGTCTGCAATCATTAAGGTCTGTAAAACGGTGTAAACATTTATTTTTATTTTGTGTGTGTGTGTGTGGAATAGGTATTTTTTAAAAATTAAATAGAAACTTATTTTCATATTTTAAAAAATTAAAAAATCATTACAACCAGTCACGAAAAAATGAGACAGACAATTTTTGCTGTTTGATCAGACTTTGCTACAATAATTTTATATTTGGATGTCTTTTCATCTTTTTTTCTCTCTTTTTACCTCAGTAATTTAGGAAGGGGATGCAAATTGCTGGTGTGTGTGTGGGGAGGGGGGGGGAGGAGAATTGTGGTATTTCTGACTAACTGCAGTTTTTTTTTCAAGACGACGAGGCGCCAAAAATATTTTACTATTGAAAGGCCCCTGTTTTGAAGAAACATAGCTGTGCAATGGTTTAAATCGTTGTTATTTTTTCGTGGCAGTGAGCAGCTCTTTGCCAGCCTCTTGACCTTTATATTATGAATGATAAATCTATTTAAACACGTTTTTGATTTTGATAATTATTGCTATGCTATGTTGTTAACAATTTTGGCTCATAATTTTAAACAAAATTAATGAGCCGTTAGATTAATGGACTAAACTTACATTTATTTGCAACGATTGAATTGGTTTTATTATAGAATTAATTTTATATTTCACAGATTATTTTCACGGACTGATTTTTGAAATAATTTCCAAAATACTCTAGGCGTATCGTATTGTTTTTGTAATTTTATAGAAGTTTTCAACAAAAAAAAGGTTTTAAAAAGGTTTTATTGATTATTGCGTTGTTTATTTATTTAAGTTTTTAATGTGTTTGCAAATATGTTTTATGCTTGTGCGGTGTTCTTGTAAACAATAAAGGGAATTTCCAAACATAATTGCATGCGCACTCCTGGATATACATTTTTCAAAGTTCAAAATCACTTATACTATTCAAAACAAGAAATGATACTTATTCAATTAATCGTACAATGATGGTTATAGCTAAAAAAAACTTTGTTTCTAAAATTTGACAGTGAAAATAATTTCCTTATCTATTAGGATTTCACATTTACTCATATGTATTGGTCTAAGACACGAACTAAAACATTTGGTGAAAGGTCATTCTCTTTTTGTGCAGCCAAACAATGGAATTCTCTACCCTTTCACATCCGGAGTATTTCATATACCAACTCCTTCAAGACTGCACTTAAGACACATCTTTTCAAAATTTATTTTCGGAGTTAAAGAAACACCATTTCTTTTTAATGATTAACGTTGCTTATGTGTATTGTACTGTTATTTATGTGGTTATTGTGTACAGATAACGAAGGTGCCAGGTCATGCGAGGTAAACCGGATCACCGCTGCAGAAAAAAAGACGCATGCCCGAACTGACAACCCTCGGATGACTAGAGTGGTCCTCGTCGTATCGACGGACGAACGAACTATGTAGAGAATTTATATTTGAATTATTGTATGTGTGTTGTCTCCATGTAAAGCGCCGTGAGCCCGGCTCCTTGCGGGTAAACAGCGCTATTAAAATTACCAATTTATTATTATTATTATTAATTGTCAAGTGAGTCAGGAAAAAAACACCTCAAAATATAGAAATAAAGAAATATCTAGTTAAAACATTAAAGGTTGAATCTGCTTATAAAGATGACTTCATGGTCTTGTATCAGCGTAGAGACTGTCTAGAGAGATAGCGAGGGTCTAAAACAGGCTGACAGGTTTTAGAACGGTAGTAGAGAAGCTTTAAAATGAAAGTCGCATATTTGATGGAAAAAAATCCTACAACGCTATGGATGCCGTCTGAATTATTTTTTTCAGTTAAAAGAACGAGGGAAATTCTGCATAAATTCCTTTTAGTGGACATTTTAAAACACTACACATGTGATCCTGAAAAAAATGCACTAAAAATAAACGCAATATCTTTCAGAGAAAGTGTATTTTTAAAAAAGTTGAGCATTTAAAAAAAAATCTATTTACTATTTAAGTTTTGAATGTGTAGATACTACAGTAGAAGGTATTCCGGAAATATGTTGAAATTCGTGGTTTAAAAACAGGTGGGCGTCTGACTTCGTACCCATACGTCAAAAAAAAACAACCAGCGATGATATATCATCAAAGTAATAAATATGTGACATACGAGATGGTGTCAAAGACCCTGAGTTACTAAAACTCTTATAAGGCCCCTCGGGGAATCCCCCGGCAACCCTCCCACTTCCCCCGAAGTGGGGCGGCCGACGGGGGCACCCCCGAGACGGTCCCCTAAGAGAGGGGACCGCCTGGGCAGAGGGGCGCCGCACTAGTCGGTTTAATCTGCCTCTCAAGGGAGTTTCCACCCGAAGAAGGGTGGATGTGGATTTTCCTACTTCGACCTGCCATAGCTACGGGACCACCACAGCGCAGAATACAGGTCTAATTTACTTAGGACTGCCGCAAGTGTGGGAAACATCATTGTCGGCTACCTGGGGGATGCGGGCAGCCACATAGTCCAAGCATCTAGTATTTGGGTAAGGGCATCCCATCAGGGTAAAACCTCCTCAGAGCTGGCGTCCGACCACGTTCATTGCGGCATTTTTTTCTAGTATTGTACTGGCCCTCCTGGCCCTAAACAGTGTCGTTTACTAAATAGCTAGATAGGGGACGAAACGGTCGCTTCGGATGACCCGACCCTCAACGGGCACAATGGTTTTCATCATCGACAGGTACACATTCCACTTCTGTGCACCCGTCTACGATCCGTGCAGCAACTGTAATCATCTTATGCCTAGCTCCCTAACAGGACCATTCGACGTTCCAAGTCAGGACTGTTAGTTTCGGGCCTCGCAAGCCCTACTTATTCGGAGAACCTCGGAGAGGTCAGCCCCTTTCTCCTATTTGAAATTTCCAGTTGTCAGGTTTGTTAGTTTCAAGTACAATACCTTGTCTCCCGGGCCACGAAGAGGCCAAACCTTTCCGGCGGACCATCCATAGGTCCGGCTCCTTAGGAGCGAGCAAAGTAATAAATCAATGTTTCTCATCATTGAAATAGACGCCAACTAGGCGTACAGTGCTGCCCTGGTGCAAATGTCTTCGAGTTTCTTAAACTGCCAGCTCAAACGATAACTTTGAAGCGGGTCGATACTGAGTTGAAAAAAATACAAAAATCGAAATGCTGATAGGAATATTGTTTGATGGTTTTTATTATTTTAGTAGTTTTTTGTGTCTTGGGATTACGTATAGTGGGTCCTTAGATTGATTTTCGGGAGTTAAAATTAACGTTTATAAAACACTTACATATACTCATATACGTGTTCATTATTTATCATTCAAAATTTAAGTGATAAAATGTTTCAGAAAATATTTTTTAAAATTACACTTTCTTTGCGTGTTTTTATGATTTTTTTTTATTAACAGCGCGTTGCAAAATTCGGTATCAACATTTAAGTAAATTGTTTATTTTAAAAAAAATTAATTCAACGTAAAACATAGTAAAACCAAAATTATTTTGATCAAAATAAACACAATTACTTAAAATTAACATTCAATGAAAATTCTTTATGTCCATCATTAAAAATGTATTTCGTCATTAATATTATCATATCACATTTGCCCGAAGTTATTCATTAAAAAAAAACATGCACTGATTTCCCGTTAGTTCATTAAAGCCAAAAAGGCATTTAAAACAGTCAGCTAACCGACTTTTCAGCCTCTTACGCCCTTGCAAACAAAAATGGTAGCTTAAAAATTGTTTAACATTAATAATAATTTTAAAAAAATATTTTTTAAAAATTGCACTCATTAAAAATTATAAGTCAACTGCAGCTACATGGTTTGCTGCGCCCCCCCCCCTTTTTTTTTCTCCATGACTCTGTAAACTCCGCCTCCCCCTATCTATGCCACTGACGCCGATGTTGTTTCCTTTAGAGCAATACAAAATGTTCATTGTTGATAAGGTTTTCTTATGCAGTCTCAAAAGCTCAAGTTTTTCAAACTACTGGACGTCATTTCCCATATGCACACACGTCAGCGGCTAGTGCTGGGAAATAGAAGAAATCGAATCGTTTTAATGTTGTTGTTTTTTTATGTTGTAGAGGAGCAGCTTGGTCAATGAAGACGAACGGCTGTCATGTGGAAAAAGTTGCAAATAATTAAGTTGGGAAATGGAGAGACAGACAGAAAAGGGGATAGGAAAAGAGACAGACAGTCATACAGACAGAGATGCAGACAGGAACAGGGACTGATAAAAAGACAGGCAGTCATACAGAAAGAAAGACAGACAGGCATACAGACGGGCGAACAGATGAATGTATGGATGGGTTGATGGATGGATGGATAGAACACACACACAGAGAGCGAGAGAGAGAGAGAGAGAGAGAGAGAGCGAGAGAGAGAGAGAGAGAGAGAGAGAGAGAGAGAGAGAGACCGAGAGCGAGAAAGACAGAGAGAAACTGAGAGAGACTGATATAAAATAATAAAAAGGGGCAGTTACATTGTAAACGCTAAATGTCACCAAAGGGGATCTGCTTACAGCGTCTGTTCTAGCCTACTTAGAGCCAGCCGATGAATACTTACTCCTCTTAAAAGTTTTGGAGAACTTAAAATACACACACAAAAATCTCCATTGAAGCCATTAATGGTTATATATCATATAGAATAGGACTGCAATAAAGCTTTTAAAATAAAATACAAAATACACAAACAAATTCATTAATGGTTAACAAGTTTTATCGAGATTTTAGACGCGCATTTTTTTGTTGTGGCAAAATATAAACACCTCCCGTGGTGCTTTGGATCCACAGGAACTCCTTATATTATTTTGTTAAATATATATTTCAAATAACTTTTTTTTATTTACAGAAAGCGGATGGGTTTAATGTTCCATGTCACAAAGGTCCTTAGGGGCCGTCCATAAAGTACGTCAAGCTATTTTTGACCATTTTTACCCTCCCCCTCCCGCCTGTCACAAACTGTCACACTTTCTTACAACCCTCCCCCCTCTGGAGCGTGACGTACTTTATGGACGGCCCCTTAGATGATTCACTCTGCAGTTTTCATGGCCCCGGTCCTACGTTTCAATTGTTCAAGCTCTTAAAAATTGTGACTTCAATCCCATAGCCTTTCCTTTAGCATGAATTTGCACAATGTAACGGAAATAAACACTGATTTTATAAATCCTAACTGCATTTAGGGTTATTAATACCTTTGTTATCGAAGAATTATTGTTAATTTAAAAAAATTTTTTTTTAATTCAATGCTTTAAATTTGAAAAAGGTAGTTGCGAAAGAAACGAAAAAAATATTTAATCGGTTGCAGTGCTCAAAGTAAGTATGTTACCGTGTACATTATCCCACAGATTTCGTTCATTTATTTTAAAATCGCTTGTTTATTTTTACCGTAAAGTTGCAGGACGACGTTTGATTGTCCGTTTTTGTTGGCCCCCGTGCAGTCGTAGTAGCCAAAGTCATCATCGGTCAGTATCCTGAATCTTAGGTCGGAGAAGACGGTGAATTCGTCTTCCTGGGCCTGGGTTTCCCGAATCCTGTACTGACCACCACCAATCAGCCTTACAGAAGGTAAACTTTGTATGTCAGACATTAGAAGGATCAGAATAAAATCTCATTTCAATTTTTTGTAATTAATAATTTGAATACTATTTGTATTTATAAATAATTCCCTTCATAATTTTCGAGTAGAATACAGTAGGGAAAATGTTTGTGATCTAAGAGGGGAGGGGGAAATGGCATTAACTTTAGCCCATGGTTGATTATTTAAATGCGTTATTAAAAATATATATTAAATTAGCGGACAGTTAGTGTTAGAAAATTAAAGAGAAAAATTGATTTATCGAAACTTTTTCTTCTGTTGGCTTGATAAATGTTTCAGTTAGGAACCTACATTTTGAATCATCAAGAGAAGAAGAAAAACAAAAAAATTGATGTGCTTATCATGTCTATAAAAAGTGCATTTACAATAATACTTCTAGTGTAGGAAATTATTCAATAGCCCAATTATTTTCTACATAGAATTACCCTGTGAACAGTTAGGAGTATGTCTCTTATTTTGAAAATTTGAGAAGAAAAAACGAAGAAACAAAAATGCACATACATACCATTAAAGTTTTTTAAATTAAAAAGCATAACATGGCTTTTAAGTTTGTATTCATTTTAATTTATAATCCTTATAAATTGTTTAAAATGTTGTGCTATTTTAAAAGCTTGAGGGAAATATTCCAAAATTGGTAAATATCAATATTTAACAAAATTTTTTTATCAATATATGAACTTAAATTAAAAGCAAACCAATTACGCAATTAAACGGAAGTTGTCAGGTCAGGTGTAGGTTTAAATAAGGAAAACCAACAACAAAATATCTGACAACGAGCTAGAGTTTAATTTGTCATTCAGGGCAAAATCATCAAGAATGTCACTCACATTTTTCCTTTTTTGGTCCAAAATATATGTGGCCGAGGTAGGCCTACCGCCATACATTGCATGGTCACAAGTCTTCCAATGCACTGGCCGATTTTAGCCTGGTAAAGGAGCACTTCAGGGATACCTAATACACGTTCAGTTATTTTTTTCATACATGCTTTTTTTTCTATAATAGCTAAAGTAATTTGTTTTTGGTTTAGTTCAAATAAATGAATTTCGACCAAAAAAAACCAACAACAAACAACAACAACAAATGTAAAGTCATAATCTTCACTTCTTTCCTTAAAATTCTTTCCAAAATTAAGTGAATAAATATATAAAATGATAAAATTTAAAAGAAAGGGAATTTAAAAGAATTGGTATAGATCTTGTTTAATTAATAATTGAAAGCCGGCGCTATGCAGAAATGAGTGGTAATTGGAAACAAAGGATTTCTTTTTAAATCTTATCTTATCTTATCATCTTGTAAATGTTGACCATTGCTAAATTTACGGAGGGTCCGTAAAGGTCTGTGTTAAAATAACTTGATCTTCAAAATGTTGGACCAAAATAACTTGGCCATCAAAATGATAAAGTGAAATAACGGGTATTTATGCGCTTAACTAAAATAACATAGACATAATAGTAATAGTACTTTTGGGATTCAGATTTTCTTTGACAAAAATGTAAGGGGCCGTCCATAAATGACGTCACGCACCTAGGGGGGGAGGGGGGTCACACTTTTGTGACGATGTGTGACGAGGGGGAGGGAGGGGGGTTGACGACATGTGACGTCACATGAAAAGGGTAACTTTAAATAAAACTTCCACTGAAATATTTGGTCGCTTAGAATTTATTTAATGACTTTATTTTCCCTTTAAAAAAAAATCAGTGCTTCTCAATGTGCCGGTCGGTAGGCCATCAGACGTTGGTTGGCGTAAGCTATTAAGACACGAAAATTAAATCTAATTATAATCCTTAAGTTTGAGAATCCACAAGATAACGTATGAAATTGTTACACTGCGTCGTTTGATGTTGACATCAAAGCATTTGTGATGTAACCGCAGCTCCGTTTGTTTCTCTCATGGCAGGAGTCGTCGATTTTTTTGGCCAAAATATACAAGTTTATGTGTGCGTTATCAAACCCCAAGACTCTAGGTCCTGCTCACATGACTCGGGGATTTGGGGGAGCGTCGTTAGCGAAAATGCTACTGGTGAGTTTTACAAGAATGACAAGTGTCTAAAAATGATCTGAATAGGATTATGTGTAGATATTTTTAGTCAAAACGACACGGAATATCCTTTTTCTTTAAAAGGGGAGGGGGGGATCTATTTGATAGAATTAAAAACGTTTTAAGTTTGATATAATTGTTCGATTAGTTTTTGGTCAAACGCCCTTGGCCATTCTAGTCTTCTAGATCAGTGCTTCTCAAAGTGGTGTCACGGACCGGGCCGTCCGTGGGCCATCCGCTGCCGGTCCGCAGATGTTCTCAAAAAAAGGACCTAAAAAATTGTCAGGGCAATGGAAAATAGTGCACCGGTCCCTGGTGCAATGGAAAAAATTCCTGCCGGTCCGCCATTCTAAAAAAAGTTTGAGAAGCACTGTTCTAGATATAATGGTAAATGAGCCCATTTAAAATTAGTCAACTATTCATTAAATTTATTGAATGCATCAAATTCTTGACATCGCAATTCGAGAGGAGCACAAAACAACTTTTCTTCTTAGCTCAGTTTTTAAGGCATTAATTTTAAATATCACAGAAAGGATACTTGATGCAGACAAGTCATGTGGATTAAGATTATTGTCACTCGTGTCAATATAAATGAAAGTAGGGTAGATTTAGGTGTCTTTGTATAGTACGTAGGTAAGAAATCTACATAGTTGTCAAATTTTAAAAAAATGCATTTTCTAGAAGGAACCGGTTCAATAATGGGCATATGTTTCAAGCGTACACGTACACATGACGTATTTTAATATATCTAGTGGATTGTAGTGGATGTTATATGTCCCAAATGAGTCTGCATTACCCTCAAGAATTCCCTTTTTGACCCCAGATGAGGTTATTTACCTCTGTTCGCCGACCTCTTTCTTACGGGATGCCCGTCAGTCAATTGAGGGATTTTTTAAAAATACATTTCAAAAATGTTATTTTTAAATAATTTTTTTTCTAAACAAAGACGTTAACCGTGATGATTAATAGTCAATGTTTAATTTGTATGCATTTAAATAAAATATAATCTAAGGATGTTAAGACTATTTGGTTCCTCAAGATTTAGTCAACTGAAAATTCATCAGAATTTTATTAACCATTGCGTTGGTATGGAAAAAAGTGTGTGTATGTGGTAGGAATATGATGTGATGAAAATAAAGGTGGTATTTGAAAATAAAGCAATTAGGGACATCGCGGCAGTGTTTAACAGCGTAAAAAAGTAAAACACAGACATGTTAACCCCTCACCTTGCTTTGTCGGGGGCAGTCCTTGTAAATAGTTTAAAGTCGTCCTCTATTACTGGCGGGGCCACTGGACATAGAATTGTGTGGAAAGGGTTAGATAATATGTGTAAACTCATCCTAGATCACAAGTACACATCCTCCCTAGATCATAAGTATACATCCTCCTTAGATCACAAGTACACATCCTCCCTAGATCATAAGTATACATCCTCCTTAGATCATAAGCACACATCCTACCTAGATCACAAGCAGACATCCTACCTAGATCACAAGTACACATCCTCCCTAGATCATAAGTATACATCCTCCTTAGATCACAAGTACACATCCTCCCTAGATCATAAGTATACATCCTCCTTAGATCACAAGTACACATCCTCCCTAGATCATAAGTATACACCCTCCCTAGATCATAAGTATACACGCTCCCTAGATCATAAGTATACATCCCCTTAGATCACAAGTACACATCCTCCTTAGATCATAAGTACACTTCCTCCTTAGATCACAAGTACACATCCTCCCTACATTACAAGTACACATCCTCCCTAGATCATAAGTACACATCCTCCCTAGATCACAAGTACACATCCTCCCTAGATCACAAGTACACATCCTCCCTAGATGACAAGTACACATCCTCCCTAGATCACAAGTACACATCCTCCCTAGATCACAAGTACACATCCTCCCTAGATCACAAGTATACATCCTCCCTAGATCACAAGTACACATCCTCCCTAGATCACAAGTACACATCCTCCCTAGATCACAAGTACACATCCTCCCTAGATCACAAGTACACATCCTCCCTAGATCACAAGTATACATCCTCCCTAGATCACAAGTACACATCCTCCCTAGATCACAAGTACACATCCTCCCTAGATCACAAGTACACATCCTTCCTAGTTCACAAGTACACATTCTACCTATATTTTTAACTACACACAATCATAGGAGGGCCGGACTTAGCCTTTGAACCACTCCGTGCAAAAGTGAAAAATTACGCCCCTATGTAATTACTCGGGGTGTACCGGATTTCAGTTCCGTCTGCGGCAAATCCGGAATCCTGCCATTTTTTTAACAAATCCGGCTCCAACTCCGGCAGAATTTCACTTAATAAAGCCGGCCAAATCCGTCTGGCTGGTAGAGCAATAAAATATATACAAATATAATGGCTCCGGCTCCGGTAAATCCGGAATCTGGCCTTTTTTACAAATCCGGCTCCAGTCAGATTTCAAAATTTTGATTCCGGTACATCCCTAGTAATTACAATTTAATAATTATTCTAAAAATGGCATATGGCTTTTTATATTTTAGCGAACATCCAAAAACAATTACTGTAACTTAAGCTTTAACACAGTAATTAACACAAATACTTGTAATTAGATTTTACTAAAAAATGTTTCATCAAAAAACCCATTCAACGTGAGTTTATACTTATACATATTTAAAGGAAATTTTAGTTCAGAGACTTATCTTAATAATTTAGAAATATCTAAGCTGTTACTGAGTTCATACTTATTCGCTAATGTAGCGAGTTTTGACAATCTTGTTTGATATGTCATTTCTAGAATAGTACTTGATTATTAAATCCTTTATATTAACTCGTGGTGTCTGCGGCCGACCGACCGACCTTGCTTGCTTGCTTGCTTGCTTGCTTGTCGCCAAAACTTTTGATCGATTTTTAACCCACTTGCTCGCAAGATAGCGAGCTGAAATTTTGCAGGCAGTTTCGTACCGATGATAAAAACAATGTATCAAAATTTCAGATCGATCGCATGTACCGTAATTAAATTATTGATTTTTTAGATTATTTTTTTTAATCCTATGTATCATGCTATTTTTTGAGATAGAGCGTCGCGGTGCGTATTATATTGAACAACCTTTCTGTCGCGCAATAAGGTGCGTATTTTATTGACAGCTCTTTTTATAAACATATTCCTGATCGGTGCGTATTATATTAAACATGTTTTACGACACAACTTCAATTTTGTATTTCTGGATGGTCTGGCGCTGCGTATTATAATGAACATTCTTTTAGTTACTTCTCGTACATAAAGGATTTATAGTCAAAAACTTGGTTTTTTACGGGTTTTTCTTATTTTTAGTTTCGAAAAAATACTTTCCCCGAATCGGAAGTTACTAAAAATTCCAAGAGTAACGTTCAAGTTTGGATCATATTTCATTTTTTTTAATGAATTGCAAAACTTCCTAAGGTTCAAAATATTTTTTCAATAGAGAATACACCCCTGATATTTCATTAGAAATTGTATTTTCACTGATTCTTCATCTTTTAAAAGGCTTTCCAAATCTTTGCAATTTGTCAAAATCACAGAAGAACTAACATCTTTTAGATCACATTTATATTTATAAAAACAAAATTAATTGCTGTGATGTTGCGGATGAGAAAATCTTTTTTTCTAAAGACTAGGTTGCATAGTCAACAAGGTGGTGAAAGAATTCAAATTGGTACATTTCCTATGCATCCATTGTGAAGTCGACCTTATTTTCATCAAATTGACTTTTTCTTAGACAAACTCGACGTCCTTGTATGAAGTCAAATTTTTATCTGCAGCTATTTCAGATGCCCATATTTTTCCAGCATCAACCAGGATGGCATTTGGTGATTGTCTAATCTCTGATTTTTTATTAAAAATATATTGGAACTTCCAAAAAGCTTTATTCCCAATTCAAAATCACAATCTTAGCCCTGCATGAGTTTACTAATGAGATTGACATGAGTTAATGTTTTATACTATTGCACGACAGAACGATACGAAATGTGAATAGTTGTAGTTACGTAAGTAGTCCAGGTGCTTCATCGCTGCATCTTTTATTTGAGCGATTTTATACCTCACAGACTATCCCACCTGGTGTCACTGCCAAGTTTTAGGGTTAGTTCTTTAACGTTCTTCAAAAAATTGTTTTTTGTAGTATTACATGATTTTTTAGGATTCGTAATATATGCTGCCAATATCCATAACCATCGTTTGCTAACAAAGATGTAGCCATTGCAAAAAATTTTCAGTAGAGGCAAAAGTAGAATCTTTAGCTACAGAATGCACCAACGATTTCTGGTAATTTTTTCTCCATTGCTAAGATGTCTTATACACTTGTTTGATGTGAACCTACGTCCGATCTTATCAGTAGAGAAATCAAAGTTCAACCCTTTTGTACTGTACGCCGGTCTAAGTCGTAACAATGTGGGACAGTGAGGTAAACATGTGCTATACCAACAATGTGGGACAGTGAGGTAAACATGTGCTATACCAACAATGTGGGACAGTGAGGTAAACATGTGCTATACCAACAATGTGGGACAGTGAGGTAAACATGTGCTATACCACTGTAACATTTGATGAAACGGAAATGGTCGGGGGCGCCAATTTTAATTTTTTTAAATTTCTGGGCGCAAAATATTCACGTTACACCACTGATGTCATAGAAAGAACGACACAACTTCACGTCATGAAACTCACTGTGGCTCGGGTTAAAATAGCATTTTTGCTTTTTAATATAAAAATCATGAATCGTCTATTTTTGAAAAGGATCATTTTATACGCTATACTATTAAAGAGGATTTATGGCCTCATTTTTTTTTGACTTTTAAAAAAAAATTCATTTTTCTTATCGATAAATGGCCCCGATCATAGAACAAAGTACAGACTCTCTCTAGATCATAAGTACACACCACGCTAAGCCCTAGACCAGGGGTCGGGTAACCATGGCCCGCGAGCCAGATGTGGCTCTATTGATGTCTGCATCTGGCTCTCAGACAAATGTTCGATTATAAAAAAAAGAACGCTTATTCACACTCCTTTGATCTGCATATTAATTGCCTAAAAACAGCCTAACAATGTTATTAAAAAAAATTCAGAGACATAATTATGGTACTTTTAGTCTTGAAATTACACAAAATGCACACATTTCCTTGAATTTTTAGTTTTAAACATAATATATTGTATGGCTCTCACATAATTACTTTTCAAAATAGTTGGTGTTTATGGCTCTCTCAGACAAAAAGTTTCCCGACCCCTGCCCTAGACCATAAAAACACAGCATACTAGATAATTATTAATAACAATTATCCCGTATGAGGAATGCATTCTCAACCCCGAAGAAACGAGTGTATACTTATCATGGATCATGAGTACGATATTACCCTTCACCATGGATGCATACCACAATTTAATATTGAATGCAAAAAATGCCACCGATCAAAGCGCACTGATATCACAGATAATGGGTGAACGGTTTACCTGGATGATGAATGCACAACAGCGAGAGTACATATTGCATTCTTTGAATTTCGAGTGCACGCTTACCCTGTACCAAGAGATAAATCTTAACATGCACATCGTGTCCGATGCCGTTGTTCCCCACGCAGAGGTACTCCCCGTTATCCAGTAAGGTCACAGAGGCAAATGCTAAGAAGCTTCCGGTGGCTATTTCTGAGCACAACAAATGGGTCAATGAATTGATGAAGGTTCTAGAATGTAACAATGTATTGTAAAAAAATTGTGTGTGTGTGTCTAATTTAACTTACTTGTTGTGATGATTTTTTTTGAACGAATTTGGTTAACAACACGCTGAGAATCAATACGAGAAACGATGTCAGTGGAATGGCTGGGGTGATTCTAAATAAGGTGACGCTGTTTTAAATGCAATTGATTGAAACAGCGTGATACCTTAAATTGTTATTGTCAAATTCAAAAACTTAATGCAAGCATCAGGATCATGAGGCAACGGTGCAATCAAAGGTTGCCTCATTATTTTAATTATTATAAAATAATATTTGTCAAGGAACAAAAAAAGGTTGTAAAGGGAGGGGGTTGGGTTCAAATAGGAGAAAAAGGGGCACACACGTTTCCTTCCTTCGTCGCTGGTTGGCCTCCTAAACCACGTGACGTTAGCCGGCGGTTTGGCGTCAAACCTGCACTGCAGCGTCACCTTCTCGCCGACCAGAGCAAAGTAACGACGTATGAAAGACATGTCTTGGATAAGAGCGGGAGCATATATATCTGGCTCTGTAAGGGGGGAAAACAGGGTATAAAGTAACAATTAAGAGTACAACACGACATAACATAATAATTAGGGAGTGCAAAACGCTATAAAATTAATAATAATGTTGGAGTACAACATGGTAAAACATAGCAGTGTAGAAGTACAACATTGAATAACAATGTAGTAACACAGCATGGTGCACAATAACAATATTAGAATATAACACGGTGCACAATAACAATGTAGTAACACAGCATGGTGCACAATAACAATATTGGAATACAAAACATTAAACCATAGCAGTATAGGAACACAAGATGTTACACGATAGCCGTGTTGTAATACAAGAAAGGCACAACTGGACACAAAAAACGGCACACAATAACAATGTAGAACGAAACAGGACACATCATTACAACGTAAAAAGAAAACCCGAGCCTTAGTGGGTTGATTTCATCATTAATTAAGCTATAATAGTTTTAAGTTGAATAGTTAAACGAATTTTTATGATAAATAATATGATCATGTTATTACTTATACTTAGGGTTAAGTATAAGTAATAAAGCATAAGATTAGACTATACTTATACAAATGTAAACACATTTGACAACTGAAGTATTTAAAAAAATTAATATTTCTTTTGGCATGGTCGATTCAACAGTCATGGCTGATCAATTTTATCTAAGTCAATATTGTCGTCCTTCTCATCCGTGCTAAAGTGGAACTCTTTTTTTTTGACATTCTGTTTGCCATTGCAATATTTTATGATAATGTTTATATAAGTATTTACCTATTAGTTCATCATCAAAGAATACTGCTTAACTGTCAAAACTGAAAGAAAGCAGCACAAAGCTGTGAGAAGAGCAGTGATGCTGGAGAAATGTCCACATGTCATCCAACCTTTGTGCTCCATGCTGCTTCCACAATCACTCTGCCGGTAGCAGATTTTGAGGAATCCCATCTTTTCAACTGGAATCGTCTTAGTCTGCATCAGAACAAACGCTTGGATTGTTTTGCGCCCCAAAGTAACAGTCTCAGTGGTTCGTCCATTCCCAAAAACTATGGCACTATTAAAAATTTTCGGACAATTTTTACAGGTTTCAAAGTGCTTCCTGTACAAAATGCCTTCACATTCATCAGGAATAACAAAAGATGTGGACTTGTAGTTTATTTGCAGTTTTTTTTAATGCGACGTATCAAATGGGGAAGCCTGAGACTATTAGTTCTATAACAAAATCCGACAGGTTTCACACTTTGAACAGACGCGATGTGACTGACTGCATCGTTCGTTAGCTACTGGTGTTGTCTACACTGGGTTGAATAAAAGTATCTGAACTCTGATATTCACCAGTAAGGCATACAGAAAAGGACTGTCCATGTAGTTAATTCTCCACTAATAATTTATTTGAAAGGGTGCCGATTGTGCGAAATGCATAACTGAGAAGGCGAAACATGACAGTGGATTAAGGAAGATTGATGTATAGTATGCGAGATGTCACGAGGCAAAGTATAATGTCAGATACATTAGAAAACGAACCCGACTTATAAATGGACTATTGTGCCAAAATGTTTCCACAGCTGCCGCAACTTGGGAATAATATTACTAAAATAGTTATTGAATCTTTTGTCATCAATCACCACGGCTCAAGTGAGAGCGCGGAGCAGGCTGGTTGTAGTAGTAAAAACTTGGCACACTCATTGGAGAGACATGCATTTATAGATACAATGGTGTAGTTTCAGGTGGTGACACAAACATTATAAAAGTCATCCACTAACATGATCCTTACGAGGACCTAATTGAAGAGGTGAGAGTAAGTAAAGCACAACTACATGTATTACTATAGGCAAATAATTAACTAAGCTTCAGAAATAGTTTTTAAAACTCTACACTTCAAATCCTCGGTTCTTCATTTCTGGAAGACAAGATGGGTGACTCACGGCACCGCATTTTCACAATTCATTGGGAATTCCCTGTAGGTGTCACATTCTGGTGAATCTATACCAAAGACTTGTATTTAAAGGTCTCCCTCGTGGGACACATGAGAAGATGCTTTCCGTCAATCCATTGTCAGATTTGATCATGAACAATTGAGACGAATAAAATGTTAGCTTGCAATTTAAACTCAATTAGTCTAGCCCTGATGATCCAGCTAACTAAAATAAGCTGTAATAACCAAATAAACATTTTGTCATGTTTGTCATTTAACCACGAATGACGTGCCGATGATGTAGAAAGTGGATTATTATTTTAAAAGCATCGACATCCTTTAAAATTAATGTTTAGTAACATCGACGCCCTTAAAACATTGACATTATTAAACACTGACGTCTTCAAACATTGACTTCCTTCAACACTGAATTTTTTAAATATTAACAAGAAAATAATGACAGCCTTAAACATTGTAATAAAACATAGACACAATTAAACACTGACGCACCAAAACTGTGATTTCCACGAGCAGTGACCACCATACTTACCTTCGTTGATGAGCTCCACAGTTCGGCCCTCGACTGAGCTCGAGTTCACGAGGCACATGTACACACCAAAGTCGGAGGCGCGGACTTGTTTGATGCGAAGAGTCCATTCATTCGCTTTGGATTTGACGACGGAGAACCTTCGCCCAACGAACACTTTCTTGTTATAGGTGAGCATCAAGCCATTGCTATCCTTCCATATCAACTTAGGAGATGGGGGGAGAGGGGTTAGAGCAACCCTTATTAAATGTTTCGTTCTGGCAAGTTAACATGCGCAAAAGCAAGGTATAGGCTGGGTATATTTACTTAAACGCGAGGATGGAATATTTGGGTTTATGAGAAGCATAATATTTAACACAGCAGGTTTGAACATTGATCTAACACTATTATAATCTACCCTTTGTTTTCTTGGGGTGAATTTTTTTTTATCGTTATTTATTTAAGGCCCTGGTTAACATGATGGGATCAAATTCTTTCGAACGGCCCTGAACTTTATAAAACAACTTCATCGTAGAGCAGGATTGCGCCTGACACGGCTACACTCATGAGGTCAACTTTGATGGTCAGTGTGGGAGGGGGTGGTTGGACATATCCCCCCACCCCACACACCAAATGCAATAAAATGGTGCTGGCCGACCAATAAGGTTCTACGACATTTTATTTGAAGAGGACAGGTGACAAAAATTATGACACGTTTTCTTTTTGTCACCCAGGTGCTACTATTTTATACTGGGAAGTGTGTGTGTGTGTGTGGAAGGGGTTATATATTTTAAATTAGACATTATCGGACTTTATTACTCCAATCATTCTAACTATACCGGAGTAGAAAATTTACTTAATGCAACAGACTGAACCCAAAAGTGAGCAGTAACGTTAGTTCATTTTTTAAAAAAATAATTAATTTTAATAATTTTTTAATTTTTTTTTAAAAAACTTAATTGTTTAAAATTGATAAAATAATTATTATACAGTTACAGATTAAGACGACCACAATACTAGTGTTATAATAGGACCGCATTATCAAAGGAAATCGTGGTACCGCAGAGTAAACATTGACACAAAAACACCTACGTCATGCTTCTCAAGGTTAGACACTCCACACGTCAGTTGGGCAGTTGCTCCAAGCCGTGACAGCACCACGTCCTTGGCTGGTTTTAAGTGCATGACGCCTTGAAAAACGAAAGGAAACAACAACAAAAAATCATTGCCCGCCATAAAAAAGAAATTTGCCAGCACAAAGTCATTGGTCATAATTTGGTGGAATGACTGTCGACTTACTGTCGTCGAGCAGCTCTAATGTTACCGAACTGAAGGGCTGGGGCCGTGCAGGGACTGGGGCCGTGCAGGGAATGGGGCCGTGCAGGGGCTGAGCCCACAGATATAATCTGTCGGAGTTTCTCCCTCATTTTGTTTCTAAACGCCGGTTTCATTTTTTTTTCAATGACATGACGGTATATGCAATTATTTTGAAATTTGTTGAGGCTCAAATTTTGGATTTTAAATATATGTATATAATATATATATACACACACACTAATGTTTAGAGGATGGTGAAAACATTAGGTCCTTTGCCAGTTACTAAAAACGCTGAATGCTCATAATATATTTATCATAAAGAAGTATTTAGCAGATTAAAATTGTATTGTTTGAAATCGTTTTCTTAAAATTCGAAGTAGAAGGAATGATATTATGAGTGAATAGCACAATACCCGTGCTTTGCAGCGGAAAAATTAGGATGTCTGTTAGCGTTGAGAACCCGCGTAACACCAATTCAAAACAACAATTGATTTCAATCTGGATCATGATGGTTATACTTGTTTGTCAATATTTTTCAAGGTCATGTACACCCAAATGGGGAATAAAATTACATTCAAGGCCCCCGTGTAAAATGGGTGCAGGATGCGCATATCTTATAAGGCCAAAGATTTATAACGGGGGTGGGGGGTGGGAGAGGGGAAAAGTCTGGTCACCGATCGCTCGACCGAGCTCAGCGTGACACGTTTAATGTAAACAAAAGCACGACGGAACATCGCGTCAACGCGCGAACTGAGCTGTCACGTGAAAAAAAACCAATAACAAACAGTGAAATTGAATTACATACGTTTTATATAGATAGACTAAAAATGCTTTAATTTAATTACTTTACGTTTGATCGATCTAAAATTTTGATACTATGCATTGTTAGGTAACACGGGTCCATATGCCAAATTTCAGCTCGATGGCATCACGGGAAGTGGGTCACTTTTTTTACTTTTGTTACTCCACCCGCCGAAGACAGAGACGACGACAGACAGAGAGAGAGACAAGATTTTGAAGTTAATATAAGTGATTTAATAAAACAAACCCGTAAAAACAAAGTGTTTGACTATAAATCCCTTGTATATGAGACATAAATAAAAGTATTGATTACGTTCAAACGCGACAAACATTTACAGACTGAATCTGCCTTGACGCCCTTTTGCTTTATAACCCTGGGGGGGGGTGGGAGAGGGGACGGGCTGGTCATCAATCGATGGACCGAGCTCAGCGTGACACGTAAATTGTAAACAAAAGCACGCGGGTACACCTGGTTAAAACACGAGATGTGTTCACCGATGGCTGGTGTGAAGTCAATTGACCCGTAAAATGTAAACAATAGCGACTCCTACATATAGTTTTATATAGATAAACTAAAAGTGCTTTAATTTAATTACGGTACGTTCGATCGATCTGAAATTTTGATATAATGCATTGTTAAGTGACACGAGCCCATGCGCCAAATTTCAGCTCGATGGCACCACGAGAAGTGGGTAATTTTTTACTTTTGTTTTTCCGCCCGTCCGATGACGAACGACAGACAGACAGAGAGAGAGAGAGAGAGAGAGAGAGAGAGAGAGAGAGAGAGAGAGAGAGAGAAAGAGAGAGAGAGAAAGAGAGAGAGAGAGAGAGAGAGAGAGAGAGAGAGAGACGGCCGTGAAGTTAATATAAGGGATTTAAAAATACGATTTTTTTAAAACCACGATTTTATAAGTGGACTAAAAAGAAGAAAATAATTTAAAACGTATAAGTTCAAGTACTTTGATTTAATTTGACTAAAAACGTGGGGCGGGCGCTTATGAGGTATAACATATGCGGTTCACTCATTCTCTCACTTATGGATCTCTCTTTTGCCTTCTAAATTATAAATCTTTAATTTTTATACCAAACACCCGTCCCACGTTTTAGTCAGATTATGTGAAAATATTTGAACTTATAAGTTTTAAATTATTTTCTTCTTTCTAGTACACTTATAAAAATGTTGTTTTTAAAAATCTTATTTACCTCTATTTACTTTATTCTTTTTAGTCCACTTACAAAAACGTGGTTTTTACATGCTTTTATTACACGCTTTTATTATTATTATTACACGCTTTTATTTAAGTCACAATGTTTGTATGTTGTATCCATCCTTCCTTCAAAACTTGAAACGTAAAATTATACCACTTCTGATGGTCCTAGAGATCTAACATTTTTTACCACAGATAGATCTTGGATGACAATGCATTGTATCAAAATTTCAGATCGATCGAATGTACCGTATTGAAATTATTGCATTTTTAGTTTATCTATAGTCTATATATAAGCATCGGTACCCGTCTGCTTTGTTGACATCCATGAGTTCACCACGTGAACACAACACCGTGGTATAAAACGTTGGGCGGGCGATTATGAGGTGTTTGGTATAAAAAACTGGTGGTAAAAAAGATGTGTGGGCTTCAGACATGAATTTTAAAGAGCTTTTATTATAAGTTTTTAAAAATAGCTGTAAAAACAAAGTTTTTGACTATAAATCCCTTATATATGAGACATTACTAAAAGTAATATTATGTTAAAAGCGTGTCCTTTTTAAAAAAAGATTTTAAAAATATTTAATTATTTAAGTCACAATGTTTGTATGTTGTATCCATCCACCCTTCCTTCAAATCTTGAAACGTAAAATTAAACCACTTCTGATGGTCCCAGAGATCTAAACATTTTACCACAGATAGATCTTGGATGACAATGCATTGTATCAAAATTTCTGATCGATCGAATGTACCGTATTGAAATTATTGCATTTTTACTTTATCTATAGTCTATATATAAGCATCGGTACCCGTCTGCTTTGTTGACATCCATGAGTTCACCACGTGAACACAACACCGTGGTCGTGGTATAAAACGTTGGGCGGGCGATTATGAGGTGTTTGGTATAAAAAAAATAGTGGTAAAAAAGATGTGTGGGCTTCAGACATGAATTTTAAAGAGTTTTTATTATAAGTTTTAAAAAATAGCTGTAAAAACAAAGTTTTTGACTATAAATCCCTTATATATGAGACATTACTAAAAGTAATATTATGTTAAAAGCGTGTCCTTTTTAAAAAAAGATTTTTAAAATATATTTAATGATTTAAGTCACAATGTTTGTATGTTGTATCCATCCACCCTTCCTTCAAATCTTGAAACGTAAAATTAAACCACTTCTGATGGTCCCAGAGATCTAAACATTTTACCACAGATAGATCTTGGATGACAATGCATTGTATCAAAATTTCTGATCGATCGAATGTACCGTATTGAAATTATTGCATTTTTACTTTATCTATAGTCTATATATAAGCATCGGTACCCGTCTGCTTTGTTGACATCCATGAGTTCACCACGTGAACATAACACCGTGGTATAAAACGTTGGGCGGGCGCTTATGAGGTGTTTGGTATAAAAAAAATAGTGGTAAAAAAGATGTGTGGGCTTCAGACATGAAGTTTTAAGAGTTTTTATTATAAGTTTTAAAAAATAGCTGTAAAAACAAAGTTTTTGACAATAAATCCCTTATATATGAGACATTACTAAAAGTAATATTATGTTAAAAGCGTGTCCTTTTAAAAAAAAAGATTTTTAAAATATTACTTTTTTAACATTAATATACCTGGAATAGGAAGGCCTTTTAAAAGTTTCTACAATTTATAGAGGTAAAAAAACGATTTTTTAAAAACCACGTTTTTATTAGAGTACTAAAAAGAAGAAAATATTTTAAAACTAATAAGTTCAAGTACTTTCTTATAATATGACTAAAAGCGTTGGGCGGGCGCTTACGAGGGTTTACATATGCAGTTCACTCATTCTCTCACTTAGAGATATCTTTTTTGCCTTCTTAATTATAAATCTTTAATTTTTATGCCAAACACCCGCCCCACGTTTTTAGTCATATTATATGAAAGTACTTGAACATTTTAATTTTAAGTTATTTTCTTCTTTTTAGTACACTTATAAAAACGTGGTTTTTAAAAATCTTTTTTTTACCTCTATTTATTTTATTCTTTTAAGTCCACTTACAAAAACGTGGTTTTTAAAAATCTTTTTTTACCTCTATTTTTTTTTATACCAAACACCTCATAAGCACCCGCTCAACGTTTTAAATACACGGTGATGTGGTCACGGGGTGAACTCATGGATGTCAACAAAAGCAGACGGTACAGATGATTCTATATAGATAAACTAAAAAGTTCAATAATTTAATAACGATACATTTGATCGATCTGAAATTTTGATACAATGCATTGTCATCCAAGATCTATCTGTGGTAAAATTTTGAGATCTCTAGGACCACCATCAGAAGTGGTTCAATTTTACATTGGCAGATTTGAAAAAAATTGTGGACATGAAAGCAAGTTAATTAAAACGTGTAAAAATGCTTTCACAAACAGAAGCATAATTACTGTAGTAATAAAATCAGTTCCTTTTAATCGGTTATTTTTTTAGGGTCCACAATTACAATTGGTCTATTATTAACAAAATTTGGTAGAAAATGCTCAACAAAAGTTGCATTCTACATAACCTGCTCTCAGACCTAAAGGAACAACGCTTTTATCCTATTTACACTAGCATTTGGAGCTAATGAAAAAAAATTGTATCCTATCCTATATACACCTTAGCTTGAAGCTAACGACAACAAAGCTTGTATTCTATTTACATCATCACTAAGAGCTAATGACAACAAAGTTTGCATCCTATTTACATCATCGCTTAGATCTAATGACAACAAAGCTTGTATCCTATTTACAGAATCACTTAGAACTAATGACATCAAAACTTGTATTCTATTTACACCAAATCTCGTATCGACTGCACACACGCTAGCATCTCGTTTACCCCGGAGCTGGCATCAACTTGACGCTTTTAAGTACTACCGAAAACCCCGTTAAAAGGTGGCATCAAATTGACCTTCCGGTACATTAAAGTTGACGAATGATATCGTTGGCGACGGTCGCACAAGAGAACAACACAGGCCGCCGGACGGAAGACTGCTCTGGTGGCCGCCCATATTCGGATAGCCATATCAAACACCTTTAGAAATATTACTTCTAGCGATAAGCCTTGTCGTGATCTCGATGTCTTGTCGTCACGCCCACACGAGGAGCCACGTCCGTCCAAGGAGTCTCCTTCCTGTTTGAGGATATACGCCCGGAAGCGGCATAACATGATCACCGATGACAATACTGAGTCCATGATAACATGCCATTCAAAACGCTTGGTATTTTAAGACTAACTTCAAGCCCACCAAGGAAGCTTAGCTTCACATAAATGCTCTTGATAACATGACCTAAAACCATAATACCTATTTTGAAGGTAAAGACATTTTTAAAAAAAAGTTTTGTGGGGTAGAGATATAAGTTCAGTCGCTCCATGATTGCGTTTAACAACAGCCGTCTCGTGTTTAGACTCGGCAGCCGCTCGAACCAGAATAAACACCCGCGCGATTAACTCGTGGATACGTCATTTCCGTTCAGGATATCAGCTTTCCGGTGATGTAAATGTTGGGCCGCCCGTGTCTAAACAATTAAGCGTTCAGTTGCGGTCGGGGCGTGTGGATTTCAAACGCCCAGGCTGGAAGAGGGTGTCACGAGGCTTGGGCGGCTGTATGAGATGGACGAATTCGGGGATCGTACGACGGCGAGATTCCTGGAAAAGAGGGAGACGAGCAGAGCAGAGAAGGTCACACGAGTAACACGGATTTGAATCTGGTCTAACAACCTAATATAGATCAGGAACGATCAAACTTAGTGGTATAGAGGCGGCGGCGGAGAATTGTTCCCTGGAATAAAATGTCCCTTTACATAGAATTTCACCTGGAATAGAATGTTCCTTCACAAAGAATTATACCTATGGCATAGAATGTCCCTATGAAAGATTAGCTGTGTTTGTAATGTTCCACAACTTGATTTTCGATCTTATTTTTCGCCCAAGGTTCACATACCCTCTTGTGTGTGGGCTTTAAGCTGAGGCACACTGTTGTTGTTTTTGTTTTTTTGGGCCTTTTTTAGGATTATTAACAAAATACTAACTTGAGAAGTAGCGTCCCTTTTCGGCATTGGATTTTATCTTCCAGACCAGTGATGGCGAGACCTGTAGTATCTGCGAGCCATTTTAAAATATATAAAAATTGTAGAGAGCCGCATTGAAGCACTATGGGTCATTAAACCTGGATTGGAAATCTTCCAGAAATCCTTGAAATATATCTTTCATAAATTGTACGCGAGCCGCAATATGAACACAGAAGAGCCCCGGTTTCGCTACCGTTGCTCTACACCCTTATTTATCGGTAAGTCCTCAGCTTTTGTAGAAAACTCTGAGTTTCATAAACTGATCACATTTATACGAGGGGTGGCCGGTGCGGAGAGGAGGTTCCAAATATACTTTATGAAAATAATTCGAAAAATTAAACAACCCGTAAAATCAAAATTTTTGACTATAAATCCCTTATATACGAGACTTAACTCGTGAATGTTCATTCTCTTTTGGGTCGAGCCGCTAGGCTCTTAAGACCCGGTTCATTTTATCGCAAGCGAGCCTCATCAAGCGGGCATCGCCGTAGAGGTAATCCTCTGCAGGTACCGTTACTTCACCTTCCAAATCCCCGCACAGCTCGGGGCACTCTTCGAGTACGTGGGCCACCGTCTCTTCTGGGTGGCCACACAGCCGACAGGCCAGTTCCCTTCTGGTGTTAAACTTGTACAGGTAGCTTCGTGTGGGACAATGTTCAGTTCTCATTCTAGTTATGAGCGTCTGATTGCTACGTCCAATTTTCCACCAGGAATCGCTTTTGCTCGGTCGCGGCATGTACTGGAATACTTTTCTGGCCGTGCTTCCAGATGCCCAGCCCTGGAGCCATTTTTCTCGGAAATGGTCCTTAAGCCACGATCTGACCCCCAGCTGGGTCATCGGGCGGTCGGGTTGTGGCTGAGCTGAACCTTCTCTCGCTAGCTTATCGACCCTGTCTGAATGAGGCTCGCCACTGTGCCCAGTGATGTACTGAAGGACTACTTTTCCGCCTCGTGCCAGGATTTCACCTACTGTTTCCAAAATGACACTGACCGTTTTCGTCTCCAGAGAGGATCGACCCACAGTCTCGAGCGAAAACCGTGAGTCGGTGAAAACTACGACGGTCGGGAAAACCTTTCTTCTTGCTAGACGTCGGCGCACTTCCTTCAAACCCTTGCAAATCGCCTCCAGTTCGGCGTCATGACTACTGTATGCAGATCCGCACGGCCCTGACAGTTCGATACTATCAGGTCCAGGTTGAGGGTATTGAATTAGTACACCGTATCCACTTCTGCCATCCTTGAAACGCGAGCCGTCCGTAAAGACTTTTACCACGCTGTCGCCATAAGCTTCGATTGTCTTCAGAGTCTCGTCTCGCTGGAGCTCGACGGGACTGGCTTTCGTCACCGCTGTATTTGCCAGTGTCAAACGTAGTTCAGGCAAGTCCGAGCTTTCATGTGGTCCTCGAGCAGGGACCAGTCGCATGCGTTCCCTGTGCTTGGGTATGGGGACTGAGTCTTCTAGTTCGTAGACCGTCCGCGCGACAGACCCCTGTGACATCGAAGGCTGCAGTGGGGGGAGAGGAGGTTCCAAATATACTTTATGAAAATAATTCGAAAAATTAAACAACCCGTAAAATCAAATTTTTTTACTATAAATCCCTTATATACGAGACTTAACTAAAAGTATTGATTATGTTCAATGTAATACGCACCGCGCGACCGACCCCTGTGACATCGAAGGCTGCAGTGAACCTCCAGTGACCCGTGGAGGTCACTATAGCAGACACGTGCTACATAGAGATAAACTAAAAATTCATTAATTTAATTACGGTACATTCGATCGATCTGATATTTTGATGGGAAATTGGACGTAGCAATCAGACGCTAATAACTAGAATGAGAACTGAACATTGTCCCATACGAAGCTACCTGTACAAGTTCAACACTAGAAGGGAACTGGCCTGTCGGCTGTTTGGCCACCTGGAGGAGACGGTGGCCCACGTACTCGAAGAGTCCCCCGAGCTGTGCGGGGATTAGGAGGGAGAAGTCACGGTACCTACAGAGGAGGACCTCTATGGCGATGCCCACTTGATGAGGCTCACAGAGGAGTACCTCTATGGCGATGCCCGCTTGATGAGGCTCACAGAGGAGTACCTCAATGGCGATGCCCACTTGATGAGGCTCACCCTACAGAGGAGTACCTCTATGGCGATGCCCGCTTGATGAGGCTCGCCCTACAGAGGAGTACCTCTATGGCGATGCTCGCTTGATGAGGCTCGCCCTACAGAGGAGTACCTCTATGGCGATGCCCGCTTGATGAGACTCGCGCTACAGAGGAGTACCTCTATGGCGATGCTCGCTTGATGAGGCTCACATGCGATAAAATGAACCGGGTCCTAAGAGCTTAACGGCTCGACCCAAAAGAGAGTGTACATTCACGATATTTTGATACAATGCATTGTTAGGTGACACAAGTCTATGTGCATAATTTCAGCTCGATGGGATCGCGGAAAATGGGTAATTTTTTACTTTTGTTTTTCCGCGGACGGGGTGAGCGGGACCCCGACAAGACGGTGAAGTTAATATAAGGGATTTAAAAAAGTATGACGCATAGAATTATAAAAACTATTGTATTTCAGAAAATCTTGACTTACTGGCAATCAACCATACATTATAGTCAGGATTTGGGTGCGGACACATGCTTGAATTAAAATCTCTAAGGGTTATGCTGTATTTGCGAATTTGAGCGGGCTCCCAAAGCGATTGGGTTGTGGGGAAGATCAACATTTTGGACGAATGACGCCATGTGATTTGAGGCTGGAAAATGTCTAATCTAAAGACATCTATTTATACATATCTACACGTCACGTGTATTCGACATGGCTATTGGGCTAGACTGTGAGTATTTGCATTATAATATTACAATCTGTCAAGCAGTTACCATTAAGTTGCGAAATGGTTTCACATTGAGATACGATCAGATAGCACTAACTCATTAAATATGCATATCAGGTAGAATTGTCAAGTGAGATAGATCATTTAGAACAGTCCCGTGACATAGATTATGTAAAATAGTTCTGCGAGAAATATCAGGTAGAATGGTCCCTTGAGATAAATCACAATAGTCCAGTAAGAAAAATCGGAAATGATGGTTTCCATGAGACATATCAAGACGAATAGTCCCATGAGTAATCTCAGGTAGAATAATCCTGTGAGAAATATCAGGTAGAATAGTCACTTGAGTAATCTCAGGTAGAATAATCCTGTGAGAAATATCAGATAGAATAGTCCCATGAGAAAGATTGGACAGAATAGTCCCGTGAGAAATACCAGGTAAAATAGTCCCGTGAGAAATACCAGGTAAAATAGTCCTGAGTGAAAGATCAGGTAGAATAGTCCCTTGAGATAGGTCAGATAGAATAGTCCCAATGAGGAATATCAGAATAATTGCATGAGATGTATCAAGATAAATAGTCCCATGAGAAAGATCAGGTAGATTAGTCCCGTGATGTAGATCAGATAGATTAGTCCTGTGAGATAGATCAGGTAGATTAGTCCTGTGAGGTAGACCAGGTAGATTAGTTCCATGAGAAAGATCAGGTAGATTAGTCCCGTGAGGTAGATCAGGTAGATTAGTCCCGTGAGGTAGATCAGGTAGATTAGTCCCGTGAGGTAGTCAGGTAGATTAGTCCCGTGAGGTAGATCAGGTAGATTAGTCCCGTGAGGTAGATCAGGTAGATTAGTCCCGTGAGGTAGATCAGGTAGATTAGTCCCGTGAGGTAGATCAGGTAGATTAGTCCCGTGAGGTAGATCAGGCAAGGTGTAGAATAGTCTCACGAGAAATATCAGGTCTTATAATGTGGATCACGTAAGATTGATCCGGATTATAAAAAGTGATAATAACATTTGCTTATTGAAATCTTGGCACTTGTTCGAACGAACTGACCACTGGTAATTCTGATGGTCACCGCTATAAGTTATTGATCACTGGTAATTCAGAAGGTCACTGCTCTAAGTTAATGACCACTGGTAATTATGATTGTCACCATTCTGTCTTAGTTGCTACCAGCACAATATGTAACTGTCACTCCCCCTTACTCCAATGACCCAACAAGACCTTCACCTACCTGGTGCCTGACCGAACAGGGTAAAATGGCCGCGTCTCCCTCTCGGACCGTTATGTTCACCTTATCTGGCAGAAACTCTGGAGTGGGGACATTCTCGTCCAGGAAATCATCAGTGGCTGCCAGAGCTGAGGAGAGAAATAGAAACGATGTTTCTCTATTTAAACTCATGAACTATAACGGAAACTGTGGAGCTGAGGAGAGAAATAGAAGCAATGTTTCTCTATTTAAACTCATGAACTATAACGGAAACTGTGGAGCTGAGGAGAGAAATAGAGGCAATGTTTCTCTATTTAAACTCATGAACTATAACGGAAACTGTGGAGCTGATGAGAGAAATAGAAGCAATGTTTCTTTCTTAAAATACAAGTATAAAATAAAAATAAAATTAAAGATCGGCAAAAATGTCAAATTCGGGAAAAATCATTTTTTTAATTTCAAAATTTGATAGGTGTTACCGATGTTTGATAATACGTTAACGTGAAACATGTGAGTGTATTTTCAGCATAAGATAAGCCTTACTCTTATAACGCAACTTTCTTCTGTATAGAAGGGGCATCTGTAATGTATAAGATAAGATAGCGTGTTATGTTACGATTGTATGACAATACGTGTTCCTCCCAATTGTCTCAAATGTATTTAATGTTTAATGTTACCAACGTATGTAGAAATATGACCCCCCTCCCTTTCCATCCAAAATGTTGCTTTGTGTTACCAATGTTAACGTGTGTGTTATACATATCAGGAGCAATACTGAAAAGCAACATCTGTTTATGTTTTACCAGTGTATAAATATATTTGATCATCCATTATCTTGCTGGGTTTTAAGCTATGTGTAAAGATATGTGAATCAATCATATAATTTTTTTTTGCTATCGAAATTGTATTTCTCACGAAGAATTGAAAAGCTGTTAAAAAGTTTGGTAGTTTGTTAACATAAATTTATTGGCATTCAAATAAAATATATGAATGACAACAATACGTAAATTACATGCTTTTTATAATTCTAAATAAAAAAAAATAAAAAAGAAAGTTACATGTATTTTATAGTCCAGGAAAAGTTCTTCACGCCGAGTTCTACAAACGCGACCAAAATAACAAATAGTGTTAAAACACAAGGACTGTCCCCCGAAACCAATACCATAGGCCTCCAACAGAAAAGTCTCCACTGTAGAAAAAAAAACCCCAGCTCGAGATAGTGTCATTAACCCCCGTGTCCCCCTCTGCCTGTTGCCCCCAAGTAACTAATGTCATCTAGACTCATCAATTCCAAGTCATACCACGTGCCCTGGAAATCAGACGCACGCGCACTCCCACAAAGAAATCGACCTTTCGTGACCTTCCTGTAATAGGCCAACACGTATATAGGAGGCGTTGTGCTACTTTAAGGGCCTTGCTGGTTGGGCCAACTCGTATATAGGAGGAGGTGTGCTACTTTCATGGCCTTCTTGGTATAGGCCAACCCGTGTATAGGAGGCGGTGTGCTACTTTCATGGCCTTCCTGGTATAGGCCAACCCGTGTATAGGAGGAGGTGTGCTACTTTCATGGCCTTCTTGGTATAGGCCAACCCGTGTATAGGAGGAGGTGTGCTACTTTTATGGCCTTCTTGGTATAGGCCAACCCGTGTATAGGAGGAGGTGTGCTACTTTTATGGCCTTCTTGGTATAGGCCAACCCGTGTATAGGAGGAGGTGTGCTACTTTTATGGCCTTCTTGGTATAGGCCAACCCGTGTATAGGAGGCGGTTTGCTACTTTTATGGCCTTCCTGGTATGGGTGTGATGAGATTTATGCACCTCCAATTTTATATTACACCGTAAAACATAAACAATGCAAGGGAATGAACTCTGGTTAATTAACTTATCAAAATACGATCAGCGCAAGCTAGTAATTGGCCATGTACGGGGTACTCACTTACTACAACAAGGACTAACGGACTGTGAGTGAGATCCAATCAAAATTATTTAGAATTCCACGTCATCTGAAGCTTATAAATACCAGAACAGATGAGAATTCGGTCCTTTTTCCAGCCAAGATCTATTTGAAGTCGATCACCTACATAGTGACAATACATTCATTCTAACGGACTTGGCAATTCATTATTGAATCGGAAAGGCCAACTATTCCAACCAGCACCGGTAGGACTGACTCTAACTAATTTACTTAAGCATTATATATTATTTCGTTTATTGCCATTAATTGAATGTTGGTTATTGATTTATAATTAATACATGTCATGACCGTTGAGTTAATCTTAGTCCACCATATCGGACTATACGAGGATTTAAACATCCCACGTATTCATTACTTCTAATCATATATAGTTATGCTCGTTTCTATCGGTCAGATGGACTACTAAATGAATGCATAAAAATAAGTGCGTTAATGTTAGTGTTAAATCACGTATCAATTATCTGGCATTTATGTCTGCACCCGTGTTATGGATAGCCTATTACTATATTAAACCATAATTTGTATTCATGCAAAATTATGATATCCCTTTTGGTACTGTGCTCTGAAGGCTCAGTGCTGGAGGTGGACAAAGGATAAATTTGACCTTAGTAAGCTACCCTGAGCTTATTTCTAATTTTAGACTGGTTCCTGGTGCCCAGTGGATCCAGTGATCTGATCGTCCCACTACACAGGCGTGCAGAATCCTGACCACCCCACCAGAAGGAATTGTTGCATATGTGTGGAACAGGCTTGGGCGGATCATCCTTATCTACCTATGACCTGATCTTCGCACAGATAACTACTGCCAGTGGAATATAAACCAATATTACACTGAAGCCAATCAGGCGCACTATCGCCCTGATTGATGTCGATTTGACACCATATCCAATTGTGCAAATTGAAACCGGCCACGAGTATCATATATTTCGCCGATGCCAATACGACATACTATGTCTATTGAAGACGTCTTATCATAGACGAAGTGTTATTCATTATTAGGAAGTTGATGTGTTGATTAAGAGAAACAGAAGAGATCGTTGAACCAGCGGAGTACGCAGGGAACAGTCCAACTACTAGCAGGAGGGAATCGGACCATTCTTCAACGGAACTCCTGGGACTCCACGATTAATTTAAGTATACCTAAACGATGAACATTAAGCTGGGGCATAGCCTGATGATGACAATGATATGATAAAGGGAACCATTACTATACCATATTAAACTATTGTTAGATTGATTATATCAGGGGGGGTTTACACTGAGCTTAGTCTTGATCATTGAACAATTAATTTATAACTATTCATTATCAAAATGTACTTGTAAATATAATTAAATTTCATTATTTGATATAAATTACTTGGTTCTTATATATATCGAATGTGAAGAGACAGTTAAAGATATCCTTGTGAATAAGGATTGATCTGTGTGATCACTTATGATATCACTCTAGACCACCAAGCCATTTAAATTATTCATTAAACATCTTTATCACCACAATGGGCCAACCCGTATAAAGGAGGCGGTATGCTACTTTCATGGCCTTCCTAGTATAGGCCAACCCGTGTATAGGAGGCGGTGTGATATCATTTATTTTGTTAGTTATTTTAAAAAAAAACAACTGTTAATGGCAAATTCAGAAAGTAGCAACTCTATTTATAGATAGTTGCAAGTCAAACACTCTCGGTATAGTCTATGCATGGGGAAAACTATACAGGATTGTAGCGCTCCCTTTCCCCATTTAGTCTATGTTTTGGGGAAAATATTAGATGATGGCAACTCTATCTTTCCCTGTGTAGACTGTTTTGGACAAATTATACATGATTGCAGCACTATCTTTCCCGGGATAGTCTATGCGTGGGGAAATTTGTACACAATTACAACCAATGTAAGAGAAAAAAAATGTTTAAAAAGTGAGCAGTATTATTTTAATGGTTTTATCTATAGAATATACTTAATTGTATACAATGATTATTAAAATTTCTAAATATGAATAACGATAATAATGTGGAGTATCGGACATGACATATGATCATCGGGATCGGCATCTATTGTAGTCTACAGACAAGCGTGTCTTTGATGAATGTTTGAATATATTTTTTTGGCGAAGAATTTCTGTACGTAATTCATTTGAAGAAATTTTAATGATATTTTACGTTTCAATGGATTGTTGAAAGAAAGGAAGAAACAAACCAAACAAATTAATTAAATAAAAGTGAAGATGGTTACAGTAGCTCGAGTGGCAATGGAAACAGATGGCCATTAACCAGCGAGCGCCGATCCAAATCAAAATGTTTTGTTTTATTATTGGCAACATTGTCTGATTGAAAGTTCAAAGGGAAAAGGAAATTGCGGCTCTTTGCGAGTGTTCGTCCCAGTTATCGTATGGTCCAATGGTAATAATCTTAAATCATTAAATAGTTGATGAAAGGAATAAAACAGTGACGCCCAGATTTAAGTGTTATTTCCAGACCGTCATCTAAGACAGTGCTTCTCAAACTTTTTAGTATGGCGGACCGGCAGGGATTTTTTCCAGGGCACCAGGGACCGGTGCACTATTTTCCCTGAACTGACATTTTTTTTACTGTCCTTTTTTAATAACTTCTGCGGAACGGCGTCGGATGGCCCACGGACCGGCACTGGTCCGCAGACCACCACTTCGAGAAGCACTGATCTAAGAAGTACCCAGCACGATAGTTTAAGCTATAATGTTGAGTTATAATGAATAAAATATTTTTAAAATCTTTTTTTAAAAGGACACGCTTTTATTTACATATAGAAAGTGCACTACAAAGAAGAAAATAAACAATTTTCAATCCGTGAACCTATCGACTGCACATAAAAGCGTGGGGCGCCCATCACAACTCATTTCTTATTGCAACTACTCTTTTGCATATAGATACATTTTTCTAATTAATATGATAGTAGCATGTATATGATCAAAGTTGTGAAACTTTAAATGTTTATTAATATTCATATAAATTTGTATTTATGTTTCGCAGCTTTGTACATGATTGCGAGTTGTGATGAGGGCCCCACGCTTTTATGTGCAGTCGATAGGTTCACGGATTGAAAATTTTTATTTTCTTCTTTTTAGTGCACTTTCTATATGTAAATAAAAGCGTGTCCTTTTAAAAAAAGATTTTTTAAATATTTTATTTTCTACTTTTTAGTAACACAATTTTTAATCAATTTTTTGACATAATCAACTCAATTTAATTAGTCAAACTTCGTTGTCTATAGCTTAAATGTGATAGTGGTAAAAAGATAGATTATTAATTACAAATTTATGTATTTAAAAAATAAACAGTTTCCCCAACTGAAAATTGAACCCAGTACCTCCAGGTCGAAAATCCATTAAGCTAACAATTGGGCCAACTAGGCTACACAAATACCAGTTGTTCCTCTTGTATTATCATGTCAATTTAGATTTAGTTTTCGAATTACTGAGCTGTTTAACACCTGGAATGTCGTCATCCATGGCTGGTTGTGAACTCCGGTGACATTCACGTGAAAGTCAAGAATAGCACGGATACAGATTATATATAAAGATAAACGTAAAAATGCATTTATTTAATTACGGTACATTCGATCGATCTGAAATTTTGATACAATGTATTGTCATCCAAGATCTATCTGTGGTAAAATTTTGAGATCTCTAGGACCATCAGAAGTGGTTTAATTTTACGTTACAAGATTTGACGGATACAACATACAAACAGTGTGAGATAAATAAAAGCTTGTAATAAAAATAAGGGCTACACATTCAAGTTGTTTAGTTTGTAAAGAAAAGCCGTTTAGTCGGTTTAAAAAAAGGGTCAAGTCTTATGTTGTGATAAACAAAGAAGATAGGGATCCGACCTGTGGGAGTGTCAGGCAAATGTCTTTACTGAACTATCGTTTTCACGGGACAGTCGCGGAGTCAGGGCCTAGTGCCCACGCAGGTTAATGCTCGCTCGAACGGGCGTTGGGGGGGGGCGAGGGGGGGGACATTGGCTGCCTAATAAAAAAAGTGTATCTGATCTGCACACTGCCACTTGAAGCGGAGGCTGTCAACCACGTCATTACGCGAGCTTTCCACATTGAAAATCTAAAACAAATGTCGACACAAAGATAGCGCAGGCTTGAAAAATTTTCAAATGTCATGTAAATAGATTAGTACCCCATCGGTAGGCTATTAATAGCGTCTTAGGTCGCATAATATTAGCTTGATTGTTTACGCCCTTTATTTTAAAAATTAAAACACAAACGTTTTGTAACACTTGCGCTTGAAATGTTTTCACCATGTAGATCTACATATTTTCCAGAAATATTTTATTTTCAACATGGCCGGATTTAGGCTTGATGAGGCCCTAAGCTATTTGAGATATGGAGACCCTTTTGAAGTCCAGATCTTCTATGTCAGTGACAAATATGAAAAAAAAGTTCCTGAGGCCCCCAAGAAGCCGGGGGCCCTAAGATGTAGCCTGGCTAGCAAACAGGTAAACCCAGCACTGATTTTGAATCGAATAACTGCTTCTAGTAATTCAGCATTTAGCTTTATTCTACCTTTAAGAAAAGAACAATCTACAGGTTACACAAATTTAAGAATAATGACATGCAAATCTATTCATCACAAGCCTTGATCTCACTGCCGAGGGAGCGCCTATATTTCCAGCGGGCGCTTTGATCTTGACAAAAATTATTCAGTATTTGTATTTGCTCCATTCTAACGTAAACACTGACCCACCCCTTCACCCGTAGCACACTCCCACAACTCCAGGCATTTTTTGCAAATACTCTCCCCGGCCATCGGGTGGTGGATAACAAAAGTAATCAAGAATAATTTATCGGGCGAGCTCTAAAAAAATGTTTAGCAAAGTGAAATTCGTTTAATCAATAAATGGAATAATTATCGGCTGGAAGGGTTTCGAATTCATCCCAATATTGATGGGCAGCCCCGTCTTATTGGTACTAACCGGTTTGTTGTTTTTTCTTCTCTGATCCAAGCAAAGCGCGCGCCTAGAAACACTGCAGTTGCGTGCTCTAACTGCACCAACAATTACTGCATAGGCGGTAATTTTTTAATTTATATTTTCACACAGTCTTTTGAAATAACTTATAATTCGTTCACTACATTGGAAAGTCATTTTAAAAAAAAGTTAATATGAATCGCTCTCTCCGTCTCTCACTCTCTCTGTCTCTCTCTCTCTTAAAAAAAACTTTTCAATACAAAAGTCCACTAGCGTCGCTCCAGCTCAACCAAAGAAACCCATAAAATGACCAATATCTGGATTGAACGAAGGGTTAAAAATAACACTGGTGCGTTTCGTTTTACAGAAATTCAATGGTTACGTAAAACACTAGTGTTGTAAAAGAAGAGTTTCATACAATTTAGAAGCTTGAAACATGTTTCTGGCAGCGTCTTAATATGAGGATTTAGAGTCCCGGAATATGAATTTTTATAAAGCGCGTTAACTGAATGCTTTGTCTCGTAACTTTAGATTGGAAGTTACCGCCCTTTTCACCTCAAGGGCTATTTATAGCCACCCGTGTTAGGCTGTCGTCTTGCATGATGGCGGCGACCTCCGGTTAATGTTCTCTTTTGTTGCAAGGTATTTGTTTCGGGTATTTTTAAAATGCTCCTCTGAAATCAACAACCACCGTAGACATCACTGACTAACATAGAATTCGCATGTTCCGTATCAATAGTATCATGTACTTGTGTCACTTTCACGGGGAACTATGTTTCGGGAGATATGTTTAAGGAATATTTGTTTAGAGAGGAATGTATAAACAGATGCATTTCAAAACTTTTATTATAGTTATATATAATTGGGAATAAAAGTTCTCTCCCCCCCCCCTGCTCATTTGGTAAAATTTTGTCCACGTTTGACGGCATTATTGGTCCGTAAAGACAACACATGCTCGAGGAACGCTTACTTCCGCGCCATCTGCGAGAGTCTGATGACTTCTCACCAAATGTCTTGGTTGCTGCTGCTTTTGGGATCATGACAGTTAAACCTTTGTAAGTCATCTGATGATTTACTGGATCTTCTGTATAAAAGACTCTTAACTTTTAATAACACCTGCCTGAGATATTTTTATGATTAATATATTACTGTTTATATAGGAATTTATGTTTGTTGAGATTTGTGTTAAAAAAGATGTGTTTAGACACATGTTTAAAAAAAAACAAGTTTGCTGAGTTGTATTTTTTAAAATATGTTTGGGGAGATTTGTATTTGGAGATGTGTGTTTAGAGATGTCTTAGATATAGACTCAGAGATTTATGATACAAAATATAGTTGTGAGAATCTAGTTTTGGGGAGATATGCTTGGGGAACTACTTTTGTGGGAGCATTTTTTGGAATATTTTTTTAGAGAGGAATATATAGACAGTTGTTTTACAAAACATATATATTACGATTATATATGTTTTGGGGATGTATGTTCGACAAATATGTGTGGACATTTTTTGATATTTTTTATTTTGAGGGGTTTAATAATGTTTAGCTATAAGGGTCTGATAGTAATGTTTGCAGCGACAATTGAAAGATCGCTTTTTGGGAATAAAACAGATATCTAAACCTATTTGAGGGACTTTGTAGTCGTCAAGCCGAAACTCTTAGTATTCCCCCTCCAAAGCACAGCTCCTCTCTTAGCAACCCAGTATTCACACAGTACCGGGCCGCGAAACGGCACGTTAGGAACGCCTTTTCTTGATCCCAAAGTATCAGAATATTCGACAAGTATGTTACCGATAACTGCTAATTGAAAAATGTGTACCCCCCCCCCGTTCAATGATTTAATTGTAATGTATGCAACTGTCTGACCTGAGACTTTTCTAACCGGAGTGATTTGCACCTTACGACTCTTGTGATACGCAAGGAAACTAACCCGGGAAAAAATATGAGATTATGACCTACATGCCCCGAACATTTAGGCATTTGTTCCTGACAATGTTTTAATTATGCTTGCTTAAGATTCCAAAAATTGAAACAAACCATTAACAATTTTCTCCGGTAGACAGTTTTTTTTTCTGCCCCAAAGTTTAAGAGTTTCAGGCGTATAGAATTTGCAGTATTTGCGCCAAAGTTTGAAGTAGACATAATTAAGCAGGTCTGTCAAAAACAAGTGACTGAATCTGTATGTCGTGTTGCAGATCGCGTGATTTGTTACGTTCCCTTTGGGATTGCCATATTTTAGCTTTTTACACCCCTTTGATTGGTGTTGAAGATTCACAAACAATTATTCCAGAAATTTTAAAGTAAATATATATCAGATTTTGTTTCCTGATTTGTATCGTCTGCTAAAGAAGGCTTTGCGTGGAAACGTTCTCATATCACTTCACTGTTTTAAGATTTAAAAGTGTTCTTTTTTTCATTCGAGATTTCACAAAATTTGTGGCACTTCTTCCTTCAAGACTAAAAAAAAATATGTGCCATTATTTCCTTCAATATTTACCTAACTCACTGCTTCTCAAAGTGGTGGTCCGCGGACCGGTGCCGGTCCGTGGACCATCCACCGCCGGTCCGCAGAAGGTCTCAAAAAAAAGGACAGAAAAAATTGTCAGTAGAGGGAAAATAGATCACCGGTCCCTGGCGCAATGGAAAAAAAATTTCTGCGGGTCCACCATACTAAAAAGTTTGAGAAGCACTGACCTAACTCACTTTGTGGTACTGATCCCATCAAGATATAACAATGATAGTTGAAAACCAAGGACATGGGAAAGATAATTCGGAAAGGTTTAAACAAAAATATGTTTGGAAATGCAGTTTAGGAATATACTCAATTAATTAGTCTCATCGGGTGTTTTTAAGCAGGTGGTTAAAATATAGTCTGCACATCTTTTGTGACAATTTTAATGATATTGTTTGAATTAGGTTTAAGGTACCAAAGATATTCAGAATTTTTAAATTTAAATTGAACAAGCTTAACATTAAAAAATAAACCCTATTTTTTCTACATTGTTGAAATGGTAACGTCTTCTTTAGGCACGTCCTAGGTAGAGGTAAAATCTCTTGTCAAAAATCTCTTTCGCACTTATGTCTGAACGAGATGCGTTTTTATAATACTTTACCACTGATCCGGTACGCCAAGGGAATCGGCTTACGTCTTTCAAAACTGAAATTGTTTGCTGTTACAGCTTTTCTGGCTTAGGACCGTGAAAGGTTTATCCAGATATACGGTAGCTATTTAGAAAAAAATGAATATTATAACCTTTCTGACATTGGCAAATAAAAGCATTCTAAATTTAATGCTTAAACCCACAATTACGTTGAAAATTAAAATCTTTCTGCCTCTGATTCTTCGAAACCTTTCTGACTCGAACCTTAAAACCTTTCTGCTGTCAAACCTTAAATATCTTTCTTTCACGTGGAGCCCTTTTAAACAGTTCTCACGTCTGCCAACGGCGCTCACACCGCCACCGCCACAATCGGCTAACGAGAGATTAAAGACGACCGGAAGTGGAAAGGTACATCTAAGCTGCGGGACTTCTCTAATTCCCGCAATCACTTTCAGCTTACTTCCATACACGGGGCGTCAAATTTGGTGGCGTTTGTTTGACAAGCACCGAGCTGTGTTCGATGAACTCGCCCGAAATTATTGCCCCATTCCTAAATCCGCGGTACATTTGTAAGCGCCCTAGCGGGGAAAACAACAAGGTGGTTACGTGCAGTTGTTTTGGTTATTTGAGTTTTGCCGTGTCGGTGTTGGGAGAAGCGGGTGGGAGAGGCCGAGGGAGAGAGGGTAGGCAGGGAGGGGGTGGAAAAGCTCAACGGTTTTTTTTGGTACTCCAGAGGTAAAATACCAAATAAAAAAGATGTAACAAAAAAAAGGTTTTGTACCGCAGTAGAGGATGGGTGGGCGGAGCGGTGTGGTGGTGGTGGTGTAGGAGTAAAAGAGCCGCCGCCATTTCTTTAACCAGTTAATGTGAAAACGATGTTCGCCACCAATGCAACGCGGCCCCCCCTAGTCGATAGCACTATCCGGTGCGGTGCTCTAGGACTGCTTGGTGGGGGAGCACTTCTGCTGGGGACCACGAGTAAATGTTGCTGGGAGACAAACTAGACCCGACACTCCACGGATACCTAAGAAGTTGAGGAGGACGAAGATCAAGTTGTTTTTGTTTTTTTCTCTCTTCAGGATGGCTAATATATTTCTTTTCAAGGTCTCATCTTCGTTCAGATTGGGTTGGGACAAAAAAAATACAAAAAAAAATAAAGAAGCTCACTCTAGGATGAAAGGATGTTGGTTCTCGCGAGGAGTGGGAGTGAAGAGTAAAACCACTCGCTCTTAGGATCGGGTTCGACTAAACAGAATCGGTTGAATGGAAGAGATAAACACGGTCAAGGTTTGTGTTTAGAGACAAAAAAATGGATTCACGGGGCTATGCCATCACAAAAGATTTTGTTGTTGTTGTTGAAAGAGCTGCGTTACACAAATTGAAAAAGTTAAAAGCATTATATAACAATCAGTGTCAGTACACATCAGTGTGATAAAACAAAGATAGGGCAAAGAAATATTTCTCAATGGCGATGGTGGCGATATATTACTTCACATTGTAATCTGACTGCGGCTTCAGTTAATATTTTATTTTGTTTTTGCGCCAAGCCTTCAAAAGATAGTGCACCGTTGATCACTGTCCAGTCCACGCGGTCAATTTTCATTGTCCATCTTGCACGATCCTCTTTCCTGTCCAGTTCACACAATCAATTTTCACTTTCCAGTCCACACAATCAATTTTCAGTTTCCAGTCCACACAATCAATTTTCACTTTCCAGTCCACACAATCAATTTTCAGTTTCCAGTCACCACAATACATTTTCACTGCCGAGTCCACACAATCAATTTTCACAGTCCAGTCCACACAATCAATTTTCAGTTTCCAGTCCACACAATCAATTTTCACTGTCGAGTCCACACAATCAATTTTCACAGTACAGTCAACACAATCAATTTCCACTGTCCTGGCCACACAATCCGCTTTCAATGTCCAGAATCCTGTCCATAAAAAAGTGAATACATTAACTTGTCCCCATCCAGTTTGTATTAAATTGTTAATTTTCATTAAACTTGTAACCCACGGAACAGAAGCTTAAATTTGAAGCAGTTGAAAATCTCATTAAAAACGGTTGCCCTTCACTGTCACTTGACGCTGATTTGAAACGCACTCGAGGTCATTGCTATTCGTCAACCTTCTGGTCACTTCTGGCCATCCTCAGTGTTGCATTTAAACCACCAGCACAGTCGCTCTCAGTGGTTTCTTGTTACTAAAATTTCTCTCGTCAGAATTATGGGTGACAAATATTGAAGTCAAGCTCAAAGAATATTTATACCAATCTAAGAAAATTGACAACAGAAATCATATTCTGTCATCCACATATCTTTTTTATTAGCAAATATAATAATCAACAAAATGACGTAAAATCTATCATCTACACTCTAACGTATATACTCGTCTATAAGCCGAGGGTAGCTTTTTGACAAAAAATTATGAAATATGCTACGACCCGTAGGAAAGTCGAGGGTAGCTTTTTGACCAAAAATTATGAAATATGCTACGACCCGTAGGAAAGTCGAGGGTAGCTTTTTGATCAACAATTATGAATATTATATGACCCGTAGATAAGCCGAGGGTAGAACTTGTTCTTTGAAATACCGTGATTTTTAAAACTTTGTGAGATTTTACCGATGTGCAGATCCTGGAGCAATCAAACAGTTACGGTCCTCACTTCTCACAATCAGCAGTGCTCACCCTCCAGCCTCTAATCTATTAGTTGACCGTGTACTGAACGCGGCAAAGTGCGTGCTGTTAGTGTTGTACACTAGCACTACCGGCAACTCGACATTGCCCCACATTACGTGCACACAATTCTATCATAATTAGCACTGACCCGTGGATAATTCGACTCTGCGTTTTTAAATGAAATTTAGGACTAACATTTCTCGACTTATACACTGGAATACACGGGAATACACGGTACATGAAGCTATTATATTCCCACCTAACCAAGTATATATTAAAAACAATAAAAACAAGAACACAAAACATGAACACAAAACAAGAACTTTAGAACATTACAAACCCATGTCATCGGTTTACCTACTTGCTGACACATTACATTGAAAAATTTCTCGCTTGACTGGTCAGAACACCACGAGGCAGTGATGGAAGGGAAAATCATATCAGCGCAGCGAAAAACCATTTGATTCATCTTATAACATTCTTTGCTATTGGGCAGGAAAAAAACCCCAAAGACATTGATGCCAAAACCAATCACTTGTCAACAGCTTACTCTATACAAAGATTGATGTAAAGCTGTGTTATGTTAAGTTTATTTAGTTAACCGGCAGAGACAAAAAGACTTTTAAAATAAACTAGAGCTGTAAGGAAGAAATGAATGGAAAAATAAAGAAGACATAAAGAATGGAAAACGAACGTGACCCCTGGAGAGGGGGGGGGGTCAGGGAGCGGCACTGGGAGAGTAAGGAAAGAAGAAAAAAATGATGGTTGGATTTACAGAAATGAAACATAATAAAATAGTGATTAAAAATAGCAAAACTAATATACAGAAATAAAAAAGGGAAACATTTAAGAACAATAAAGAAAAGGAAAATGGAAAAATATTATGAAAAATCCAGACACAAAGAATGAAAAAAAAAGGAAAGATTTAATTTAAAAAAAATAAATAAATAAATGGACCATTTAAAAAAAAAGAAAGAAAAACAGGAAAGATAAAAGAAAATTATATTTTTTTAAAGAAGTTAACGAAAATAACCGTACAAGCCTAATTCTTTGCGGCAATGTTAGAAGTGAACGCTCAGCACTAACGCCATCAACATGCGTCAAATGACCCGAGGTCAGCAGGCCGAGCCGCACCTGGATAGTTAGCGAGATGCTAGGAACAGCCCCGCATGCCTGGGAAGGCTCGTCTCGGTCAGTCGTTCTGTATGTTGTACTGTGGGTGAGCCGGTTGACATGCGGGTAACAACAGCAAACACGCGAGAATCAACGGCAAACATTCAGGGAAGATCTTTTCGGTACACATTTTTGTGTCCAATTTTAACCTCATTTGCGGGCGGTCCCCACCTCATCGCCAGCGTCCTTCTTTTTAAAGTCACCAGGGGCGGAGTTGTCCCACGAATAAATAGATCGACTTCAGCTAGACTGCTGTGTTTTAAACATTCCACGTAGAGGAGAGTAATTGGTGAAATAGGTTTAGCGAGGTTCACCAACAAATAGAAGCATGGCTCTACGGAGATGAAAGTATTTGTTTCAACAGGGATCTGTGTAATGCGAGGAAGAAAGTGCACAAACAAATATAGTTTATTCTTTACGTATATGGAAGTAATTGGTTAAATAGTGATCTGTTTGTGATATACATCTTACATGAATGTACTTGTAAATAAGAGGAAACTCTTAGTTTGTTTTCTTTATAACCTCTTTAGGGTAGAGATTATTTCTATTTTTAAAAAAAAGTCTTTTTTGTAAAGAAAAACTTTCTAGATGGGAGTTTCTTTCCGCTTCTCTTAGGATCTAAATAATTATAATTTTTTTTCTGTTTCTGGTGCTCTCTATTCCCATGGCTTTTTAAGGCACCGAAGTGCAACGGTGGGTTGTGTTGTAGATTGTTGTCAACAGACTGACACACTTCCTGTATTGCGGTATCTGACACTTCCTGGATTGCGGTATCCGATACACTTCCTGTATCGCGGTATCTGACACACTTCCTGTATTGCGGTATCTGACACACTTCCTGGATTGCGGTATCTGACACACTTCCTGGATTGCGGTATTAGACACACTTCCTGGATTGCGGTATCTGACACACTTCCTGGTTTGCGTTATCTGACCCACTTCCTGGATTGCGGTATCTGACACACTTCCTGGATTGCGGTATCCGACCCACTTCCTGTATTGCGGTATCCGAAACACTTCCTGGATTGCGGTATCTGACACACTTCCTGTATTGCAGTATCTGACACACTTCCTGGATTGTGGTATCGGACACACTTCCTGGATTGCGGTATCTGACACACTTCCTGTATTGCGGTATCTGTCACACTTCCTGGATTGCGGTATCTGTTTACTGCTAATTAATCGTCAACTTTTGTAAATAGATCTGCATGTTACATTTGTATGTCAAAGCTCAAAAGTAAATTATGTTGAAACTTCATCAAGTGAACCCATGGATCATAACATTCGTTTAAAATAGAAAAAAATCAACAAAAAACAAAAAACAAAAAAACTTTCATTGGATTACACATCGGGGTACACAGTTTGTAAAGTGCATAACTTTACTAAAAAAGGAGTCGCATAAACAAATGAGGACCTTATGTTTAGCAATTTTTAACACTATCAACTATAATACAAAGGTTTTAATTAGGGCTCTTAACGGTTAATTTAAAATTAATCGTTAACTTTTGAAAAATTAACGATTAATTAATCGTTAATTTCGGTTAAAAACAAAAATTGAAATGTATGATGTCATAAGTAACATTTATTAAACGTACTTGTCGAAAATCGAAATAACACTGGAATGTCTTCTTTATATGACATCTTTTAACCAACAACACAAACAGACAAGTGTATTGACATTATTTGGTGCAAGTGATGAGCGTGTCTTATTGACAATATAACCAGCCGAGCTTAACAATCGTTCACATATCTTTAGATTGTCTCATCTGAATTTTTCTGATACTGTAGGGGATGTTTGGTTTGCAGGTGATATGTAAGCGAAGTGTTAGAACCATGGTAGCAATGTTCCCTTTAAGCAGCGCCACTGGGCAGATATTTGACCGACGCCACGCAGGAGTTTAGAATCACCGCGCAGAAAATTTTGTAAAATATTGCACAAAAAATAGACGTTGTGCAACTTTGCACACGAAACAACGAAGCTTAGACTTAGAGGGAACATTGCATGGTAGGCAAACGATTTCTCTCAATGGAAAAAACCTTTATCAACATTTTGAACATTCACCTAAGTGAATAGTTCAAAACAAAAAAGATCGTGTAATCGTCCGGAAATTAGTTTATATTTATCGACCGAAATATTTTACTTTTTGACTTCCAGTACATTTATAAGTGGTGGGTCGATTAATCGTAACATTTTTTTAATCGTTAAAATTTTTAACGATTAATCGAGAAATTAATCGTCAATTTCTACAATTTCCATGTTTTAATAAAACATTTTCTTAATTATTCATCTTAAGCTTAAGAGCGCATTGATGATTCATTGCATGGAAAGAGAAATAAACAACAATGTAGAAAGAAAACGTAGAACTTCGAATGGCAATAAAGTGCAGGTAGCTATCCCTATATTGGATCGTTATCAGAGACTTGAAAGCAGCCACAGAAGGCCTTACAAAAGGTAATCAAGTTCCGAGTTATTGGTTGTCACAAAGTAGGAGATTTTGTGTCTGAAAGTACATAGTAGGAAATTTGAAGATTGACAGTACACAGTAGGAGATTTGGAGTCTGACAGTACATAGTAGGACATTTGGAGTCTGACAGTACATAGTAGGACATTTGGAGTCTGACAGTACATAGTAGGAGATTTGGAGCCTGACAGTACATAGTAGGACATTTGAAGTCTGACAGTACATAGTAGGGCATTTGGAGTCTGACAGTACATAGTAGGACATTTGGAGTCTGACAGTACATAGTAGGAGATTTGGAGTCTGACAGTACATAGTAGGAGATTTGCAGTCTGACAGTACATAGTAGGAAATTTGGAGTCTGACAGTACATAGTAGGAGATTTGCAGTCTGACAGTACATAGTAGGACATTTGGAGTCTGACAGTACATAGTAGGACATTTGGAGTCTGACAGTACATAGTAGTAGATTTGAAGTCTGACAGTACATAGTAGGGCATTTGGAGTCTGACAGTACATAGTAGGACATTTGGAGTCTGACAGTACATAGTAGGAGATTTGGAGTCTGACAGTACATAGTAGGACATTTGGAGTCTGACAGTACATAGTAGGACATTTGGAGTCTGACAGTACATAGTAGGAGATTTGCAGTCTGACAGTACATAGTAGGACATTTGGAGTCTGACAGTACATAGTAGGGCATTTGGAGTCTGACAGTACATAGTAGGACATTTGGAGTCTGACAGTACATAGTAGGACATTTGGAGTCTGACAGTACATAGTAGGAGATTTGGAGTCTGACAGTACATAGTAGGAGATTTGGAGTCTGACAGTACATAGTAGGGCATTTGGAGTCTGACAGTACATAGTAGGACATTTGGAGTCTGACAGTACATAGTAGTAGATTTGAAGTCTGACAGTACATAGTAGGGCATTTGGAGTCTGACAGTACATAGTAGGACATTTGGAGTCTGACAGTACATAGTAGGAGATTTGGAGTCTGACAGTACATAGTAGGAGATTTGCAGTCTGACAGTACATAGTAGGACATTTGGAGTCTGACAGTACATAGTAGGAGATTTGCAGTCTGACAGTACATAGTAGGACATTTGGAGTCTGACAGTACATAGTAGGACATTTGGAGTCTGACAGTACATAGTAGTAGATTTGAAGTCTGACAGTACATAGTAGGGCATTTGGAGTCTGACAGTACATAGTAGGACATTTGGAGTCTGACAGTACATAGTAGGAGATTTGGAGTCTGACAGTACATAGTAGGACATTTGGAGTCTGACAGTACATAGTAGGACATTTGGAGTCTGACAGTACATAGTAGGAGATTTGCAGTCTGACAGTACATAGTAGGACATTTGGAGTCTGACAGTACATAGTAGGACATTTGGAGTCTGACAGTACATAGTAGGACATTTGGAGTCTGACAGTACATAGTAGGACATTTGGAGTCTGACAGTACATAGTAGGACATTTGGAGTCTGACAGTACATAGTAGGAGATTTGGAGCCTGACAGTACATAGTAGGACATTTGGAGTCTGACAGTACATAGTAGGAGATTTGGAGCCTGACACTTAAAATCCAAAAAGGCAACAACATCATATATGTATAATTGGCAGTTTTAATTTTTCAATAATTTTCAAATAATGAAAATCCCGATTAAATTGATTTCACATATAAATAAAAATTAAAGTTGATCGGAGCTCCTGTGTCCATCCCCTCAATTGATAAAATAGTCGCTGTCATCAATTTTATTTTAACTTGGTTAATGAAGCTCGTGTAAAACAAACCAGAGACCTCGGGGAAACAAAATAAACCATAGTAGAGTATGTACGAAAAATATGGATGTCCTACTAGAAGAAACGTCTTTTTAAAACTTATCTATAATCGGTTGGAATGGTGGTATTGATGCGTCATGGCGACGAGAATACAGGGTTGGCGAAGACATTCCGGGACGTCTCGATCACAACCTCTCCAACAGTTGGTTGTTGCGTCATAGCGACCAGAATATATGTGCGTCTCGATCAATACCTCTCCAACAGTTGGTTGTTGCGTCATAGCGACCAGAATATACGTGCGTCTCGATCAATACCTCTCCAACAGTTGGTTGTTGCGTCATAGCGACCAGAATATACGTGCGTCTCGATCAATACCTCTCCAACAGTTGGTTGTTGCGTCATAGCGACCAGAATATACGTGCGTCTCGATCAATACCTCTCCAACAGTTGGTTGTTGCGTTATAGCGACCAGAATATACGTGCGTCTCGATCAATACCTCTCCAACAGTTGGCTGCTGCGTCATAGCGACCAGAATATACGTGCGTCTCGATCAATACCTCTCCAACAGTTGGTTGTTGCGTCATAGCGACCAGAATATACGTGCGTCTCGATCAATACCTCTCCAACAGTTGGTTGTTGCGTCATAGCGACCAGAATATACGTGCGTCTCGATCAATACCTCTCCAACAGTTGGTTGTTGCGTCATAGCGACCAGAATATACGTGCGTCTCGATCAATACGTCTCCAACAGTTGGTTGTTGCGTCACAGCGACCAGAATACACGGACGTGTCGATCACAACCTCTCCAACAGTTTGCCGTTGCGTCCCCGATGCCTCGTGACGTTACCGGCCCGGGTCTAACGAGTTACTCAACCCTCCCACCCCACCCCGCGAAGTGCTGTGACCGCATTGCCAGGGTGTTGTTCGATGTGTTTACTCGATTGTTGACTCCCGATGATTTGTGCGCGGTGAAGAACTTGTCGCGAATCGATTCCGTGTCACTTTAAGTCCACGGGTTCATTACGCAGCTCCTTTTCAATTTACGTGAAAGCTTTTTTTTGTTGACGCCCCCCCCACCCCACCCCGGGGACCCATTGTCCAATTCTCCATAATCCCGCCCATTTCTCAACATGGCATCTTTTATTTTCCTCAGCGTTATCCTTCCCCCCCCCCACCCTGTCCCTATCCCCACACAAACGACTTGTGTGGTCAACACGCTTAATTCAACAGTCGCTTCCCCTAACTCTTTACCCGGCCGATAGCATCGTTCAGATTCCCAACACGCCGCCTCGCCCTAAAGAGAAGGCGATAGTGTTTTTTTGGTCTGAGGCAAGCCGTGAAAAACATGTAAATGGGATGGACCTACTCCCTAAGGCCTAAGGGCTGGCCATCATAAAAACACGACTCCTGGGATGGGGGGGGGTTGGGGTAATCTTTGACAACTGGGACGGATTTGGCTCTTCAACTTATTACAGGATAAAAACATTCCCAACTGGTTTTTGAGAGCACTAGAAGTATTTTCCCCCGAGACTGAAGCAAATTTTCTTTCATCAGTTTTCACAAGTCTGAACTGCGTTCATTTTTTAAAAATAGCAGTTAAAAGTCACATCCTGAATGATTTAGACAAATTTAAGAATTTTCTTAAGAAAAAAAATAATAATGCGGGGCAAGGGGAAATATTTTCGGTCAACTTTGGAGGGTTTTTACTGTGAAATGTGCGGGGCATAAATCTTGACCCACACCGGGCGGCACTAGTATAGCTACGCCACTGACGGAATGTGCTCTTTGTTTCAAATTTTTTTTCAAACAGATGTTTCAGAGTCACGTGATCTCACTGGAAATAACTTTTGTCCGGAGTAATAAATTAAATGACTTCTGCGACTCCAGATAAAACATGTACATTGTTTCGACATTTTCTTTTTTGTTAATCAAAGTCCAATAAAGTATTAACTTGTTGGTGAACTAACTATCACTGGCTAGGTTGTAAACTCGTCTAGCAGATCATGTCAACGAACGTTCTAGCCAGTACGAAACGTGCGTAACATCAACTAGCCGAAAGTGTGGCAGCCAAATGTGTGTGTGTGTGTTAGTGTGTGTTAATATTGTCATCCTTTTTTTTTGAAAGGTTAGTAAATAATTTAAAAAATGTATATATATATATAAAAAACAACCAATTCCAAACTAACGGCCGAAATAGAAACAACTCAGTGACCAAATAGAAAATCTCTTCCTTACACAAAACTAAACTAAACTGAACACCAGCAGCCATGTTGTCTCCCTTACTTGATGACACATGAGCTCTCATAAATAGAGGTAAAACAAAGATTTTTAAAAACCACGTTTTTATAAGTGTACTAAAAAGAAGAAAATAAAATACTTTCATATAATGTGACTAAAAACGTTGGGCGGGCGCTTATGAGGTTTTAAATATGCAGTTCAATCATTCTCTCACTTATAGATATCTTTTTTGCCTTCTTAATTATAAATATNCAAATAAATTGTTTACAATCGTACATAGAATTATTTGTCTGTATTCTATTTCATTAAAATACTATATGATTGGAAAATGAACAATATAAACCGTAATATTTCAAATTTTTCTTGGGGCTCAGTGAGCCCCCAGAATCTGTCGGTACGAGAAGGGGCGCAGAATTTGTGTCATGTCATGACTCTAGCTACGCCCTTAGCTACGGGCTGGGTTGCATTTTTGTTAAACGAATACGTTTGTTTACGTGGTAGAAATAATTTTATATTTAATTAAATAGCTTCCATGTTGTTGTAAAGTTTAGGCCGTAGTTGAAGACAACAAGACCATAATATGCTTTGTAATATTGGATTCCTTTCTCATCTTAGTATATATATTTGTAAAAAAATACTGCATGCTGTTACTATTTTCATAAGCAAATCGTTCAATTTCATTATTCGTAGCCGTCATTGATAAACTCTTACATATTATATATGTATATATATCTAATACATAAAGCTCAAATGTTTGTATGTTTGTATGTTTGTATGTTTGTATGTTTGTATGTTTGTATGTTTGTATGTTTGTATGTTTCACTTTTCGACTTTCTGTTAGACAATCACGGAAAAACCAAATGACGGACGGGGACCAAATTTGGCAGGACGGTTCCTTTTACCCTGAAGGTGGTTTTAAGTTAGTTTTTGTAATTGTCCCTTTTGCCCGAATGCCGTAAATTAAATAATCAGAAAATGCAGAGACAAAGAATAAAAAATTTAACCTCATTTCTGTATTGAACAAATTTACGCGGACGTTCAAATGCCGTTCAAAGCGAGTTACTTTTGGTGACGTTTTTTTCCCCCAATGCCAATACTTTATTTTCAGCCGTGCGCATTTGAAAAAAATATTATAATGTCTAATTACGGTGCGCACATTTTCGTGTACGCTTCATAATTTGAGCTGTGTAGTACAAAGAATTGTCATTTTCTTTACTGTTACTTTCTATATATTAGATAGACACGTAAACATATTTAATTACAACTGCCACACGATGCATTAGATTTAATTGTTTACACGTTTAAATTTAATTGCGAATTTGTTTTAATTATTTTCTGTTCCATAACTCGACATTTAATGAAAAACCTATTTATGTAATAATTGTGTCAGTATTTTTTTCAAGGCTTCATTTTTAGCGGTGCACGTTTTAAAATCTTTTATCGCCTGATTACTGTGCGCACATTTTCGTGTACGCATCTTAAATTTAGCTGTGTCCTATTAATATAACATTTATATTTTGTTTGTCTTTTACATAAGCTGTTGTCTTTTACATAACCTATACACTTATACTATTTAAACTTAGGCTACCGGACTTATTAACATAAGTAGATTAAACTAAATAAAGTGATCCTGAAAACGCTTAATTATTTTGTATTGCGAATTGAATATGTTATGTTCATTCCTTTGATGATGGATTAACATAGGCCATTTTTAAAATCGATTATTGTGATGGTTTCACATGCATTTTTAACATAAAATTGATTTGTTTTTTTTTGTTTTTTTTAAAATTAGGAATATAGCCTAATTTTTTTAAATTTATCTTTATTATCTTTATCTCATAGACGCTGTTGCAAATATTGTATTAATTACAATTGTGTTACATTGCAGTGTCGTAAATATATAAGAGCTTTTTTAGTGACGACAGTGGCAGAGATCTTTTGGAAAAATGTCAACAAAGCAGTGGCCTTTTTTTAATGGATACAAACAAACAAACATAAAAATATCAACTGAGCTTTATATATTACATATGCGTTTAAAATTATTTTATTTCAATTATTTTCACGATGCATTGTATTAATATTTTACATGCAATGAATAAAATTGGGATTTTTAAAAATTTAATTCATAACTCGACATTTAATTAAAAACCATAGATGTAGCGAGTTTATTTTATGTTGAAAGTGATGGCCTATGTCAAATAAACGTACACTTTAAAACTGTTTACTTAAGCTTTATATACACTATACATTATAAACTTTCGCTACCGAAAGTATTAACAAAAGTTGACTAAATTTAATGAAGTGATCCTGAAAACGCTTAATTAATATGAATTGCGAATTGAATATGTTTTTATGTTCATTCCTTTGTATTCAGAATAGCATAGGCCATTTCTAAAATTGCCTTTCAATCATTTTTAAGATGCGCCTATTAACAGACGGTTGAATCTTTTTTTTTAATGTATTTTATTTTTCAGATATAAAATCTGGTGTGTGTGTGTGCATTGAATATAATTTCCAAAATATGATGCCTTATCCGAAATATGGAACAAAAAAAAAGATTCCTTTTTGAAATTATACACATTGCTTATAAACCGTAAATATAAATCGTAAAATATAGAGACATAAAAATGTTAAATATTATTTCCCTGTTTAGACAATTATGAATACGTCAAAATGAAGAGTTATTTTGGTCCAGTACATTTACTTTATAACAAGACTTTATATTATGCGCTCAGATTTCTATATTGTCTAAATATGGTGTGCACATTTTTTTATATCATTTTAATACGACCGTTTTTTTTAAAAATAGTATTTTAGAAAGTACATTTATAATTATGTTTATTTGCGCTATGAGTCAATTAGCTTTTGCCTTTTAAAGGGATAGTGCCACATGTTCTTTATCTCATAGACATGGTTACAAATATTATATAACTTACAATTGTGATACGATGCAGTTTCGTAATTATATATTAAATGTTTTGAGTGACGAGGGTGGTAGATGCTCTTTCGGAAAACATATAAGTTATGTTAATTTTGTACAAGTGGGAATGAAATTGTAAATTTAGTTATTATGGTCGGAAAGAATCATTATTTAATAAGTCATATCTTTTGAATAGTAAGGTTATGTTAAAAGGCACTGCATTAAGTGAAAACAACTCACGCGGTAAAATGGCACATCTCTGTTTCTCATAAGATTTTAACTAAATAGTTGAATCTGAAATTTAACTTGGCAAATAAAAATTGTAATAACCATCATTAATAATTGGATAAAGGGTCAGCACACTCCCGCTACAAAGTGCGGTTATTTTTCAAGTAATATATATATATAAATATTTAAATATGTTTGTGTGTGTATGAATGTCCTTTATAGCTGTCTAAACCATTCACCCGATCGTCATGAAACTTTTCAAGACTGTTGAGTATGCTCCCGGGATGGTAACTATCACTTTTTTCAAAATTTAACACTCATGGGGCGCCGGGGGCCCATATCGTCATCTTTTGCTAATACGAGCTATATAAAAATTAGTTTAAGCTTTAGCTACTGTGTAAATTATTGGATCTTAACCAAAATGTGTATATGACAACTTGATAGCCAATATTAAAATACTATAGGGCACTAAACTGCTAATATTCATTCCTTTGTGGCTGGGGGCCCAAAAATTCTCATTTTTTAAGCGTTTAAGATTTTATTCACCATTCAGTCATTAACAATCTTGACAAATTATGACACATGTATCAAATATTTACTAATTGAAATGAACAGATGTTTTGAACTTTATATCTTGCCCAGAATGGGCCCTGGGACCCTTAATGTCGTTTTTATCTTATATGAGATATATAAAAAAATAGTTTCTACGTTAGCTACTTAGTAAATGAATAGATCTTCACCAAACTTTACACCCAAAAAAAAATTTGGTAGCCTATATTAAAATACTATAGACACTGCACTTCTAATACCAATATCTTCGTGGCCGGGGCCCCAAATATCTTTTTTATTATATGTTTAAGATATTTTTCCTATTTATTTTTAAAGAGCTTGAGAAATATAGCCACAATAAAAATGAACTAAAATGAACAGGTTTTTGAAATTGACCTCTTGCACCGAATGGGCCAGGGCCCCTTAATGCTATTTTCCCCCTATTGTAGGTATATAAAAAGTAGTTTAAGAGTTAGATATTGAGAAAAAAACTGGATTTTGACAAAACTTAGAATATAAAAACTTAAGAGCCTATATTACTATAACCACTGAACTCTTAATTTCCATTCCTTCAAAAAAGTCTTTTTACTGAGCTTTAATCATTGTATTCCCTATTCAATTTTACACGATATTGAGGAATATATATTGAGTACTATAGATAAAAACAACATTAAGGGCCCCAGGGCCCATTCTGGGCAAGATATAAAGTTCAAAACACCTGTAATTTTCAATTTGTATAATAATGGATACATGTGTCATTATTTGTCAAGATTGTTAATGACTGAATAGTGAATAAAATCTTCAGCGTTAAGAAATGAGTACAATGGCAATAAAAAAGTTATAATATCACTCATTTTGGGGCCGGGGCCCTTAATATCGTTTCTTCTTTTGTACGCTATTTAATTATTAATTTATTTATCCGTTTGCTATGAAACTTGGATTTTGTTTCACACTTCCACGAAGATTTCTTCAGAATTATTCTTAAACATACCACTCATTGGTTTCTTTAAATTTATTCCTTTTTACTTTGATCGTTGCAACGCACGACGGGTCTACTAGTCTAATATATAAAGCTCAAATGTTTGTATGTTTGTATGTTTGTATGTTTGTATGTTTGTATGTTTGTATATTTGTATGTTTCACTTTTTGACTTTCTGTTAGACAATCACGGAAAAACCAAATGACGGACGGGGACCAAATTTGGCAGGACGGTTCCTTTTACCCTGAAGGTGGTTTTAAGTTAGTTTTTGTAATCGTCCCTTTTGCCCGAATGCCGTAAATTAAATAATCAGAAAATGCAGAGACAAAGAATAAAAAGTTAACCTCATTTCTGTATTGAACAAATTTACGCGGACGTTCAAATGCCGTTCAAAGCGAGTTACTTTTGGTGACGTTTTTTTCCCCCAATGCCAATACTTTATTTTCAGCCGTGCGCATTTGAAAAAATATTATAATGTCTAATTACGGTGCGCACATTTTCATATACGCTTCATAATTTGAGCTGTGTAGTACAAAGATTTGTCATTTTCTTTACTGTTACTTTCTATATATTAGATAGACACGTAAACATATTTAATTACAACTGCCACACGATGCATTATATTTATTTGTTTACACGTTTAAATTTAATTGGGAATTTGTTTTAATTATTTTCTGTTCCATAACTCGACATTTAATGAAAAACCTATTAATGTAATAATTGTGTCAGTATTTTTTTCAAGGCTGCATTTTTAGCGGTGCACGTTTTAAAATCTTTTATCGCCTGATTACTGTGCGCACATGTTCGTGTACGCATCTTAAATTTAGCTGTGTCCTATTAATATAACATTTATATTTTGTTTGTTGTCTTTTACATAACCTATACACTTATACTATTTAAACTTAGGCTACCGCACTTATTAACATAAGTAGATTGAACTAAATAAAGTGATCCTGAAAACTCTTAATTATTTTGTATTGCGAATTGAATATGTTATGTTCATCCCTTTGATGATGGATTAACATAGGCCATTTTTAAAATCGATTATTTTGATGGTTTCACATGCATTTTTAACATAAAATTGATTTTTTTTGTTTGTTTTTTTAAAATTAGGAATATAGCCTAATTTTTTTAATTTATCTTTATTATCTTTATCTCATAGACGCTGTTGCAAATATTGTATTAATTACAATTGTGTTACATTGCAGTGTCGTAAATATATAACAGCCTTTTTAAGGACGACGGTGGCAGAGATCTTTTGGAAAAATGTCAACAAAGCAGTGGCCTTTTTTTAATGGATACAAACAAACAAACATAAAAATATCAACTGAGCTTTATATATTACATATGCGTTTAAATTATTTTATTTCAATTATTTTCACGATGCATTGTAATAATATTTTACATGCAATGAATAAAATTGGGATTTTTAAAAATTTAATTCATAACTTGACATTTAATTAAAAAACATAGATGTAGCGAGTTTATTTTATGTTGAAAGTGATGGCCTATGTCAAATAAACGTACACTTTAAAACTGTTTACTTAAGCTTTATATACACTATACATTATAAACTTTCGCTACCGAACGTATTAACAAAAGTTGACTAAATTTAATGAAGTGATCCTGAAAACGCTTAATTAATATGAATTGCTTTTGAATATGTTTTTATGTGCATTCCTTTGTATTCAGAATAGCATAGGCCATTTCTAAAATTGCCTTTTAATCATTTTTAAGATGCGCTTATTAACGGATGGTTGAAACTTTTTTTTTAATGTATTTTATTTTTCATATATAAAATCTGGTATGTGTGTGTGTGCATTGAATATAATTTACAAAATATGATGCCTTATCCGAAATAGGGAACAAAAAAAGATTCCTTTTTGAAATTATACACATTACTTATAAACCGTAAATATAAATCGTAAAATATAGAGACATAAAAGTGTTAAATATTATTTCCCTGTTACGACAATTATGAATACATCAAAATGAAGAGTTATTTTTGGTCCAGTACATTTACTTTATAACAAGACTTTATTTTATGCGGCCAGCTTTCTATATGTCTAAATATGGTGTGCACATTTTTTATATCATTTTAATACGACCGTTTTTTTTAAAAATAGTATTTTAGAAAGTACATTTATAATTTTGTTTATTTGGGCTATGAGTCAATTAGCTTTTGCCTTTTAAAGGGATAGTGCCACATGTTCTTTATCTCATAGACGTGGTTACAAATATTATATAACTTACAATTGTGATACGATGCAGTTTCGTCCTTTTGCCCGAATGCCGTAAATTAAATAATCAGAATGCCGTTTTTTATCTTATATGAGCTATATAAAAAATAGTTTCTACGTTAGCTTCTTAGTAAATGAATAGATCTTCACCAAACTTTGCACACAAAAACTTGGTAGCCTATATTAAAATACTATAGACACTGCACTTCTAATGCCAATATCTTCGTTGCCGGGGCCCCAAATATCTTTTTTCGTACATGTTTAAGATATTTTTCCTATTTACTTTTTAAAGAGCTTGAGAAATATAGCCACAATAAAAATGAACTAAAATGAACAGTTTTTGAAATTGACCTCTTTCACCGAATGGGCCAGGGCCCCTTAATGCTATTTTCTCCCTATTGTAGGTATATAAAAAGTAGTTTAAGAGTTAGATATTGAGAAAAAAACTGGATTTTGACAAAACTTAGAATATAAAAACTTAAGAGCCTATATTACTATAGGGCACTGAACTCTTAATTTCCATTCCTTCGAAAAAGTCTTTTTACTGAACTTTAATCATTGTATTCCCTATTCAATTTTACACGATATTGAGGAATATATATTGAGTACAATAGATAAAAACAACATTAAGGGCCCCAGGGCCCATTCTGGGCAAGATATAAAGTTCAAAACACCTGTTAATTTCAATTTGTATAATAATGGATACATGTGTCATTATTTGTCAAGATTGTTAATGACTGAATAGTGAATAAAATCTTAAACGTTTAAGAAATGAGTACAATGGCAATAAAAAAAACTATAATATCACTCATTTAGGGACCGGGGCCCTTAATATCGTTTCTTCTTTGGTACGCTATTTAATTATTAATTTATTTATCCGTTTTCTATGAAACTTGGATTTTTTTTTCACACTTCCACGAATATTTCTTCAGAATTATTTTTAAACATACCACTCATTGGTTTCTTTAAATTTATTCCTTTTTACTTTGATCGTTGCAACGCACGACGGGTCTACTAGTATATATATATACTTTTTAATTCGCCAACTTGATTTTTATACCATAAGCTAATGTAGGCGAGAGTTTGTTAGATATAAAACGGCTACTAACTCAACAAAACTAATAGCAAGGACTGTAAGAGTTTACTAAACAAGAGGCTTTGTCATAAAATAGCGGAAATCTATTTATAGAAATATCCGGGGATTTTAGGTTGACAAATTTAATAAATGATACGAGTCCATATGTAAATGTAGGTAATTTGAGAAGGAAGTATCTTTTCAGATATTTGTTACTTCTTCGTTAACTTAAGACAGCTTATTGGACTAAAACAAGAAATAAAACAATTTCTTTATTTTACTAAACTAGAAATTTCGAGAACGTATTGATTCTTCGGTATTTATGCATAACAACATTGTTTCACTAAAATATTTTATAAAATGGTAACATTACACAATAAATTATGACGTTTTCCGGTATGATAAATGACAAGCCCTGTGTTAATCTCTATCACTCCTCCAAGTGTCTGACTCTCAGTCACTTCCTCTAAGGTTCTTTTCAGTGCGGGTGTAGATCGTGTGTACACTGTGTACATTGCTTCACTAAAGTGTGGGTTGTGTGTTCATAAGTGTTTTAATCGTGTTCACCTTGTGTCGAAACAAATAATTGTTTATTATGAATTGAAATCCTGCCGGAGCCGGATTTGTAAAAATTGCTGGATTCCTGATTTGCTGTAGTCGAAATCTGGTACACTCCTAAATATTGGACACTTTAATTAAGGATGATTTAATCAGACAGCGCGTCTAGATATCGACTTGTAGATTCACTAAATACAAACTATTACAGGACTAAAATTATTTTTTCGGATTGCGTCAGGCATGTCGAAATCGTGTTTCCATTTTATACTGAAAAAAATATTTTTTTACAGATAAATGTTTTAAATCATCCATAGATAAATTAAACTATTTTACATGCTGTCAATTATCGAATAATTTCTAATGGATAAAACTAGGAACAGGAGTCTGAACAGGAACGTGATATAAGAGAAACATTATCAAGTCTGTCAATAATAGTGGAGTTTATGTTGAACAAGAGTAATGTTTGATATAGTAAGAAAAATGTAAACTACACCCAAAATTTTGACCGATGAAAGTTAGTCAATTGTTAGTCATCATAGCATTAACAAAAAGCATGTTCATTGAGTACCAAGGCGATAATTTTGTAATTAACATTTTATTATGTCTCATTAATTGAGTTCTCTTTGTTAAAACAGTTTACAATCTTATTTATAATGTTTGTATTGATTGAAAAATTAAATATAAAGAAAAGAAAATGTCTTTATGAAGAAAAGATTGATAGCAAATAAAATAAAGGGATATCGAAAGTTCTGTCACAAGCGTCCTTAGTCTATGTCTGGATCGCTTGCTCTAAGATTCATCAACACCAATTACACAAGAAATAGTCGAACACTGCTAACAGAAAACAAACTTTAATTCCAACTTCTTGATACAACACCCCCTCACTTCAACCGTCTCTCTGACCTCTACACACATTCCAAACACGTCAACCAAAAAAAACTCTCCCTTTTCACGCTTTCGCTCCAACAAGCCAACAACACCACCGTGCGCAGCTCACAAGTTAAAGGGAGGAAATTGGTCATCCGTGACAAATTCTGTGCCCATTTTATATCTTTAGATATACGAAAAATTACTGGATACATTTTAGATAATAAACTTTAACAACATTTTAGCTCCTATTTAAATTTGAAGGCTATTTCCAAAACTTGATAGAGCGTTAAATCAGATAAATAAAACAAGGAATTACTTACCACGATCGATTCTGTTGTACACAACTATATTGCTGAGTATTTGAGTGTGATCGAAGGTTACATTCCAAGTCGGGTTTATGTCCTCATCACCAGTGTGTGTGCATGAATTGTTTGAAATATAACCATCGGTGTTACCATCCACTGCTTTGGATGATGTGGTGTTAATATCCCCTCCCATATAAGTAGATGACTGGGTCGTGCTTTGCCTTAATGCAACATTTCTACCTAAAAATTAAAATACACTTATGTAAAACTTCACTAACCAACATTTTTATTCAAATAATAGTAGTTTTTATATCATTTGAAATGTTATATTGAAAAATCATGGATGTGACAGAAAATGATACAATCGTCAACAATGAAGAAAAATCAAGCATAATTGCATTGTTGCAGCAGTCAGGCTAGGTAGAAATTATGTTATTGAACATCTTACAGGTAAGACTGAAGTTACAGAAAAGATTCAACAAAACAATCTTGTGATTTCTTTTAAACTAAACTCAGGCGTACCCATTACCTATTCAATAACTTCCGTACAAAATGAACCTACATATGGAAGAAAATCAGCAGTCCCGAGCCTGCGCTCTTCATGGGTCTTCCCGAAAGATCCCCTCAGCTGCCTGGCCCCCTGGGTGACGTAACAACTGAGGACCCCCCCCCCGAGCGGTCGCTTCTGAAGCGGCCACCTGGGCATTCAGGGCGAGTCGAAAATGCCTCCCACTAAATTGACCTCACATCGAGGGTTGGACTTCCGTACTATGACCCGCAACCACTTTGGCGCCACCCCGGCAAAGTATACGGGTCACCATGGATATGACCACCGCTAAGCGGGGTACAAAATTGGCTGGTTTAAAGATTAAAATGTTACAATAGCGCAAGATCTATTGTAAATTAATATCTTTTGAACAAATGGATCAGTGATGAGTGATATGAGATTAGAAACACTTGACCCAGTTATCATTAAAATGTACCCACCTCCACTTATGTAAAGAGAACACAACGACTTGACGCCTTGCCCTCCAATGATGACAGAGCTTACGTCCACAATCACGTGGCATAGAATGTCGACAGTTTTATCAGTTATTAGATAAACCTTCTGATCACGACAACCGCTTGTTCCATTCAATCGTTTGAAGGAAACTGTTAATGTTTCCAGTTGAACTGTTGAGGAAAGAAGGTTTTTTATCTAATGAAACAATATTTAATCTTTATTTATTGAACTACAGAATGGCGCTCCCAAGCTGGAGATCCAATAAAAGTGGCCGACCATTGATTATTACGTTGCCATTCCAAACATCACTCTTTAAGAAACATGGAAGAACCTATACACTTGAATTACAACTTTTTAAAAAATGCGCTAACAGACGCAATAAAAAACTCATGAAAAGAAATCATCTTTAATATGTAGATCCACCCCCTCCCCCAAACTTAAATTTTAATAATCAGTTTCAATATGGGGAGCTGCCGTTTCATTTTTTTTAGTATTTTAAGCTCTTTATTATTACGATATTGTTTATAACATGGGGAAAGGTTAATTTTATAAACATCCTTTTAAAATCCTTTATATTAACTCGGGGCGTCTGCTTGATGCCTTGCTTGATTGTTTGCCGAAAACAATTTGTATCGATTTTTAACCCACTTCCCCATATGCTAGCGAGCTGAAATTTTTTTAGGAAGACTCGTGCCAACAATAGAAATGATCTATTAAAATTTCATTTCGATCGAATGTACTGTAAATAAATTAAAGAATTTTTAGGTTATCTCTATTTATCTCTATATAGCATGTTAATTTTTGTGCTACAGTGTCGCGGTGCGCATTATATTGAACAACCTTTATTATACTTTCATGTCACGCGGTGTGGTGCGTATTATATTGACGATACTTTTAAAAAATGTATTCCCGATCTGAAAATGTAAATGCTAGTAATTGTTAGTCTGTCTTGTGGTGCACACTATATTAAACATCTATATATATAATTCTCTTCGTGGTCGGACCCTGCGAGACACCAAGCTGCAAGTATGTTCAACAAATACTAATTTTTGAAAGCAGCTCACCAAATTACTGCACCAATGCATCAAAAGGTGTGCTTTTTAAATATGCGCTGTAAAAAAAACTTATATGAAGTCATTGTTTTCGCTGATATTTTAATTTTGTAAAATGGGAACAATGTAAAAAGTTATAAAATACTTTGTGTACATTTCAGAAAGTTTAATATTTCGTATTGATCAAACAAGGACAAGTTAGTTGGGATTTTGAAAAAGGTAGGCGCCCTAAAAAAGTACATTTTTTCAAAATAAATAGATTTCAGCTGAACACTTCCGTCATTTGTATACGGGTGATACGCCACGGATCTCTCCAGAGTTCCTTCTTTTCATTCACTCACAGTCGTTTGCCCAAACCCACCCCATTTTGACAACTGTGTCTTTCAGGAAGTCTTCAACCGTCACTAAATCATTAGCGGCGTATGCTACGCCGCGGGTCAGCTAGTTATTATTTTTGTTGTTATTATTATTTCAAAACAATGCAATTAATAGGAAAACATAGACTCTAAAATTAGTATTGTAATATATGTATAGGTAATAGAAACTTAGAAACGTGACTATATTGTGTGTTGCATTTTTCAATAAAGTATTATCCTTATCTTAAAAATATGTATCCATTAAAGAAGAACACTTTGTTTTCATGTTACTTTTACTTATATCCTAAGAAAGATGTCATTCCCTTGCAAAAAGTATTATTTTTAAATCCTTTATATTAACTCGTGGTGTCTGCGGCGGACCTTGCTTGCTTGCTTGCTTGCTTGTCGCCAAAACTTTTGATCGATTTTTAACCCACTTGCTCGCAAGATAGCGAGCTGAAATTTTGCAGGCAGTTTCGTACCGATGATAAAAACAATGTATCAAAATTTCAGATTGATCGCATGTACCGTAATTAAATTATTGATTTTTTAGATTATTTTTTTTATTCCTATGTATCATGCTATTTTTTGAGATAGAGCGTCGCGGTGCGTATTATATTGAACAACCTTTCTGTCGCGCAATAAGGTGCGTATTTTATTGACATCTCTTTTTATAAACATATTCCTGATCGGTGCGTATTATATTAAACATGTTTTACGACACAACTTCAATTTTGTATTTCTGGATGGTCTGGCGCTGCGTATTATAATGAACATTCTTTTAGTTACTTCTCGTACATAAAGGATTTATAGTCAAAAACTTGGTTTTTTACGGGTTTTTCTTATTTTAAACACCAACTTCTTTTCCTTAAAATGTCCAATGCAGTTGTAAGAAATTCAAATTTTCAAAATTATTGAAAAAGTAAGAAAGAATGAAGTATCTTTTTTATAACAAAATAATTTATAATTATAATTGTAAACTTACCACTTTCACTCAGTGTTAGCCTCAGCCAAGTAACAGGTAAACTTGTGTTAAATGAGACTTCAATAGGCTGCAGGTCAATGTCTTGATTGCATGTAGAGTCATCTCTGTCCGTAACCCAAGTCATTAGCTGATTATTACTTGGGACACGATTTATACTGGTTGAGCTAAAACTTACTGAATCTTCTGTAATGAATTAAGTCATTGGCTTATATATTTTATAGAAACATAAGTATAAAAATAATATTTAGATCCATGTAATAGATACAAGACGCCAACATTAAAACTTCATTTAACTCCCATGTTGACCATAAGTAATTTCAAAATTATATGTTACGAAAAAATATTAAGACTCACTGTACTGACAGGTGTTTCCAAACCAACCCTTTAAGCATTTAGAATTGCCTGGACAATATCCATGTAAATCACATGGTGAACTACAGTGGCATTTAAATTGACATTTTGAGCCAAACCAATCCGGAGGACACGCTGGAAAAAGAAAATTATTTCCTCAATCATAGTCCTATTTAGATGTCCTGACTGAAACACATATCTTAACCAATTTTGGTGCGGGACGTACGGTGTTAATACTCGAAATTATACCGGCTTATTTGAAGTGTACAAAGGCGTCAGTCTGCTTGCCTCAATTACATTTATAAACAAAGCTTAATGTCATTCTTAAACCTACTTGAGTGGACTTATGTAAATTACTGACTCAGTATAAACCATTATTAATACTCGTCTCAATTTTTTAAAATTTATGATAACAACTATATATGAAAGACATTTAAAAATGCATTTGACAATTTTGAAAAAGAGAATAAGAAAATTAATTACATTTAGTAATATATATAATATATGCAGTGGCGTGACAACGGGTTGGCATCAGGTCAGTTGCCAAGGGCGCCAGCTCAAAAGGGCGCCACAAAATCTCTAATTTTTAACTTTGTAATTAAATAAATATAGTCGGACATCTCTAAGTAAAACTCAAAAGGACCCGAAAAAAATTAGACTTATGGAGTTTTTGAGTTGGGGAAAATGGCGTAATAGGCGCCGATTAATCAAGGACAATGTAGATATTGAGAGGTGAGGGAACAGCCCTAATGGCCAGTATGCTTGACAAGAAAGAGAGGCGGTGTCTATGTTTGATATAAAACTAAGCCAACTTGCTTTGATATGCCGACACAAGCCCTTCCCCCCCTCCTTTTTCTTGTCTTTGTCATTTTGAGTACTTGCAAGGGTCGCTTAATCCCTCGTGGAATGCACTAAGAAACGATTTTACGTCCATTTACGTGGCTCTACAGAACACGTGTTCTGAAATGTCAATCCGTAATAATAACCCAAACGCCTTTTTAAATTCGAATAATAGAGGTTGAAAGTAAAAAAAAATTGGAGTTAAGGAGATCTAAAATACATTAGTCTTATGGAATTTGGCTTGGACCTAACAATTAATTCGTTATAGGGAGGTTTTCGACTTATGGAAGTTAGACTTTGCGAAATCCGACTGTATTTCACTTTTATCTCCGGTAAAAAATAGTGAGTGATTAATTCTATTTAAAAATATTTCATTTAAAGCAGTATAATATGTTTTATTAGGTGTGTGGCCTTTGCGGGGCTTCTTATCATACAAATATAAATACAATTTTACAGTCTTTATTTTAAAAAGAAAAATCTTATTATCCCTATCCCACTGTTGAGGGAGTAAAGTGGAGAGGGGAGGGAAGGTATCCCCTCTCACGAGCTTGTGTCGGTATGTCAAAGCAAGTTGGCTCCTTTCATATGAAACATCACCGCCCCTCTTCCTGTCAAGCCTTCTAGCCGCTATGGCTGTCCCCCCCCTCTCAATATCAACATTGTTCTTCATTAATCTGCGCCTATTATGCCAGTTTCCTTAACTCGAAAACTCCGTAAGTCGAATTTTTTCTCCCTAGAGTTCGACCTAGAGAGGTCCGACTGTATTAGCAACACGCCAATACGCCAGCTAACGGAAGTGCTGAGCTGTAGTCGGTGGAGTGTTACTTAAATTTACTTTTAATTGTGAGTTTCTATCGTTATGTATGAGATAATGAGTATTACACATATACACTATTGTTTTTATTTATAATACACGTTACTTCAAGTTTTGCTGTATTCTTTATTAACTCAACAATATCCCATTTTATCAACCAATTTATTTGGTATTATTTAGTAAATAATAAACTGCAAATTAGTATTGCTCCTGTCATGCATTTTTTATATTCACGTTGTATAACTGTCACTGTCAGACTACGTAATTATTGTCATAAATAAAATAAGAGAAATTCAATTATTTTGTCTAAGAAATGAAAAAAGCGCAAAGCTGAAACATGTCCATTTATCAAGGACGCCAAAAATAAATTAGCCAAGGGCACCAAAAAACCTAGTTACGCCTCTGAATATATGTATTAGAACAATGTGATCGATTTATCACATCCATCAGAATCGAGTAGGTTTAAATATTTTTAAGCTATTAATTACTGTTTAATATGTTTCATCAAATCCAAGAAACTAAGAATATGATTTACATTGTGAACGTTTTTAGTTTGACAAGAAGGTATCGCATTTGTCATGGCGCAAAGAAAATTATTCCTGCACCAACATCTCGAAGCGCCACCTTAATTCTACTTTAAAATTTAAAAGAAAAACTTGTATTCAAGCGTCTTCTTTTACGGGATCACAGTGTGATAAGACCCCCAAAAATTTAAGCCTCATATATTCGTTACCCTCTCCAAAATAGGTATTTTTTCAGATTATACCCTATCAGTTTCAAAATGTTGCCCGATATTGTAGACTGTCCAAAGTGTTGATGTCGATAAGCCTATGGCGCGATTTGTGGTACCTTATCTTTGCTGGAAACTATTCTTAGAGGAAGTAATATGTTAGGGACTACAGGGGCAGAAAGATAAAGTCTGACTGTTTTATTGAAATTGCCTGGTCCTAAGTAAATATGGTTATAAAAGGTGCTCATAAACAATACGGTTGTGAATTTTTTAGTCATAAACCCAAGAGGGGTTGGGAAAATGATGTGTGTGATAAGATTACAGAACACAATACCACATTGTATATCAAATAATAATTTTAGGAGGATATATTTTAATTTGCATGATGTGTGCGGTATTATTACTTAATACATTGTCACCTTTTATATCACATTATAATTTTAGGAGAATAGTATATGTTTATGATGTTTATTTTCGTATATTCTGTGAGGAAATATTAGAATAAGCAAGACTTCATTTTAGTTTATACAACCCCCACTTCTTACTGTTAGAAAATAAAACATAGCAATCATGAAATTTAAATGGAAAAGAACATCTTACCTTGTGCAACTGTACAAGTCCATAAATAGATTGCCAGTATCATAACTGGAGGTATTAGTTTGCTATTCATTGTTACAATGTTGACCTTTTTAGTTCGTGGCGTAAAAAAATATATTCATTTAACAATCAATTCTACTTTATTTTGTTTCTTTTTATCTATGCAAAAAAGAAAAAAAGAGGTACTTAATACACAATATTATAAAGAATATATATAACACCTAAAACATGCTTCGTGGAAAATGATATGTACAAAAGATAAACACTTACAAGTCAACCTAATCCCCTCTAATAAAAATTTAATTAATCATAATGAGACAAGGAATGACAGATGTATGTGACGTAATTTTTAAAAGATAATCTAAAAGAAATTAGCTTGTGGTACCTGGTATCTTCATGATGTTAAGCTGAACCGATTTCGTGTACATATTCCCAATACCGATGACGACACTGATATAAGTTTATATTATATGTTTTCTTGGGTACCAAAGTTAACATCTACACTTGAGTTTTAACTTTTTATGTGTAAATTAAGGCCCCTTCATGTTTCCCCTGCAAACGAAATCTCTCAATATCTTCTTTATGCGGGTATGTAAGGAACGAATAGTGACTGCCAAGGAGTAATAATAAATATAAAGTATTATGGAACAAAATAACCATCTTCTTATCGAGATAACTGTCAACGGTAATAGCTCAACACATCTTCAGTTTCTTTACATAATTTCTTTTAAACTGCTGTTAATCATGTATAACAAATTCAAAGACTCGGACATAATATGTTTAAATGTAATTTTTAATAAAAATAATAGAAAAAATATATATTTCCTAAAATGTACTTCTTATTTTCTGATATCATTACACCTTCACAGACAGTACGCACCTTCACACGCACCCACACACACACACACTCACTCACCCACACACCCACCCACCACATACACACATACACACAGACACACACACACAGACACCCACACCCACACACACACCCACACACACACCCACACACACACACACAACCACACACACACTTACACACACGCACGCACGCACGCACGTACGTACACAAACACACACACAACTATCATATCTTACCAACTTATATATTTATTGAAATAATCCTTTTTTCTTTAAACAATTGAAACCTTTATTTTTAATTGAAATTTACACACAAAAAACTGTTCTGATTCTATAAGCATATCTTACAAATATTGCATATTTTACATTTCCATATTACGTAAGCACCATAACAGTTTTCATAAATACTGGTGTTTTAAAAAATAACTTCCTTCTTCAATAATGCCAAATGTACATGAAATTGAATGCCCTAAAAAGATAAGCAAACAAACTGTGTTATTATGGATGATAAAGGAAATCTTTATGTGTTTGGCATATGAGTGTATGCACACAATTGCAATACTCTATAATAAATTCCTTGTATTTGTAGCTTTAAAAAAAGTTCTAATATTTTTTGGCTTTTAATTATTATTAAGTGGAATAATAATAATTTGTTTTATGGCTTTCACCCTGAATGGCTCTATCTAATTTTGACCGGGAAAAAAACAACAATATTCTTGTACCGAAGTGTTCAATAGTTTTAACTTTGTCCCTAACGCAATGTTAAGATCATAATTGTACGTATACCATCTATTTAAGCGTTTGAGAAAATACATTTTGCATAAATACTTCACACAGAATCTTCAGTCAGAATAAATGAGTGAATACCTCAAGTCCAAACAAGGAAGTAAATCAAAGTTGTGTTATTTACTCTGTGTGTTTTCTTTTCTTTTACACTTTTTAAGAATGATAAATCCGCAACTCAATAACTAGTTCATTACAACATTACACTTTCATCGACATTTAATTAACTATCATCTCAGATGAAGGTCAATATCTAATATCTAAGCATTGGTTATGAAAACTCATGTGAATCACAATGACATATTATGGTATGACTGTAGGGGGGTAAGCCTCTTATTATCAATACCATACCAACAATCGCCGTTTATTGCTCTGAGGAGCGTCATAAAAAGTTGCAAAACCAGTTGTTGTTTTTTTTTACATGACAAGACCGATGGCAAAGCAAATGCTGTTTAATAAGGCATCCCATTTCCGGCGGTAATAACGCATTTTAGGGAAGTTAACATAGGTCAAAAAACGTTAAAACTGTTTTGATAAGAATAACATTGTTTAATGGTACAGCGGGAAAAAGAGACCAAAGCGTGGTATTTAAGTTGATTCATGAACTGACCAGATGACTCATGCATACAATGGCTAACACTCTAGCGAGCCAACGGTCTACCGGGTCACATAAGTGCCGACTTTTGACCGAACTAAAGTTTAGAATAGGGTTCAAAGAAATAATTTGTAATTTATGTTTTTAAGAACTGTAAACAAATATACACGTTGAAAGTTGCGGTCTCTAACAAAAGCAGAGAACATAAGACAAGAAGAAAGTGTCAGAAATAACATTTTTTCATTCTTATATTGAAGATTAAACCTCTGCTATGTACACGTATGAACTTCATTCAAATCATATAGATTTAAAACATTTAATTCTTCACATTTATCCAATAAATTTTTTATAGATTGTATTGCTTGCCTGTAACTGCAATTTACCAAATCGACCTATTGTTGGCGTTGTTGGAAACGGGACATAAACCTTGTTTATTGATATTTTTTAAGCATCGTTCTAGGAAATGAATACAACCATGAATTCCAAAGACATGTGACAACAAGTAAATAGTCTTTCATTTATAGTATTGAAAAGCCTGAGAGACATCTAAAAAATATATGAAAAACTATAAAAATCGTTCCCCTTTGGTTGCTTCATTATTCATTAGTCATGTGTGTAGTGTATAGACCCCATCACAGTATGTTGGTTTTATTTTTAACACAATTCGTTCATTAAGTATATATAAAATATGTCACTCTTACACTCGACATAATTACATTAATCTAATTTTAAAGTATTGTTATCCAATCTATGTATTTTTAAGCGAAATCATGATAACAATGGTGTAACAAAAACATTATTATGTAGTATTACAGACAAGTCATATAAATTAAGGCTAATCAGAATCTCATTCGTGTTCAGATTGACTGTAGTCTTTTCATACTGCTCCTACAGTATACATTTTCTCATCATATTAAGATCTCATTTTATTTTTCCCACTATAAATCTATAGTTTTCTTATATCCATATATTTAGCTGTTATAATCTCTCCGAGACTGAACACTAACCAGAAATAGTGTTACTTTTTTGTATTCTTTGCCGAATTTCAAATGTTATTATATACATTGGCGTAGTTAGAACTTTTGCCGCCCGAGGCGGTCTCCAATTTGCCGCCCTTTTGGGGGCCGTCCATAAATGACGTCCTGCATCTGTCACACATTTCACATCACATCAAAACGCGCAACTTTTAATAAAAGTTCCACTTAATATATGATTACCCACACTTTAGAGTGCAGCCTTACACTAAAAACATATTTAAAAAATACATAAAAATGATTTGAAACATGCTCATTTTCAAATAGAAAATACGGCTTTCATGCCGCAAAGCTTTGTGACGTCATATTGAAGAAGGTGTCTAAGTTTTTGTCACAACGCGTGACGAGGGGGAGGGGGAAAAAAGCCAAAATCGCGTGACGAGATTATGAACAGCCCCTTAAGTCTATCATATGATGGTTTTTATAAATTTATAAACATGAATAAAAATTATAATTGAAACGAAGAAAAGGTAGGGAACATTTTTACCATTGCATGACCTATTTATGTAAGCAGTAATAAAAGAGGCCGCATAAGATGATATACCTATAAATACACATTAATGAAACAAATA
>CALYLW010000208.1:654423-808740 GCA_944989445.1 Ampullaceana balthica
TTAGATAGCAACATAGATGAACATATCGCAATGTCCCGGACCACACATCCACACAGAGATAGAATGGAGCGAGATATATAGGGGTGGTCTTAGAGAGTTCCAGGGCTGTGATTAACCCAGGGAACTGCTTGTTTACATTCTTGGGTGGAGCCTTGTTTCACGGGACACTTTGTGGCTATTTTGTGTACACGAGCAGATATGTTTGGTGATGCTCAGTGATTTATTGGATTCTCTCTTTTTGTGGACAGCTGGCATATCAACCCTGAGGTGTTGGCGAGAGCTGCCTTGATGTTGGCCACGTGTTCGGGGAGCATCCTGATAGCGTTTATTTGGAGTGTGGTCAGACAAGGGAAATAATTTTAAATTAAACGAGTGGGGGGGGGGTGCAGCACAAGACAATGAGAACGAAAGGGCGTTAATGCTAGATTCCTTTCCAAATTTGAAAGCGTCAATTCGTTTTGCTGAACATGTCTCTGCTAATTGGGTTGTTTGTGTGCTGGGCGAGGATGGTGTGTGTTGTATTAGGGATACAAGAGTGGTGTCCCATATTGCAACGTTTTTTTTATATTTGTTGTTTTTGGTGGTGTTTGGGGGGGGGGTGTGTTTATGAGGATAAAAATAACATTTGGCTAGACATTTGTGTGCCCGAAAAGAGATAAAAATGATAATTTTAAAAATCATCTTGCAGGAAATCATTTAATAATGAGTTTTTTAAAAGATTTGTTCTGTCTGTATAGTCAATAAGCTACAAACGTAAAATTACTCTTTATTTAGTTTAATTATTTATAAAATCATTTTTATATGCAGAAACAAACCTTACGTAAACGTATCCGTACTTTTATAACAGCATTTAAATCAAACTACATGACTTTGTGATACGAAGAACAACGTTCAAGAAAGAAACTTTTAAAAGAATGCTTAAGCGGAGTTTTTTAAAAAGTTCTTTCTTTTTAAGTTTGTTAAAAAATGTACTATTTTCAATACGATGAGATTTGATATCACGTGTCAATTATAACTTGGTTGACTTGGGTGTAAATTATTTCAGATATCATGAAACATAACAGATTAGTTTTTCCCCCAGCCTTGTTAGGCGCGGCGCACTTGTGCACACATGTTGCTTTCGTCACGACGGCACGTTGATTGGTGGTGGCCAAAGTTCACTAAGATGGTCGGCTCACGTAAGTGCTCCATGCGCATGTCTGAACGATAACCCTTGACCTGACAATGAAACATTATGATAGAGGTAGCGTAGGCCTCTTATCTTCAAGACATTATTTTGTTCTTATTACGCTAAACCCAAATATTTGACAATAGCTTCTTAGTTAATACTTGGTCGGCTTTTAATTTAAAAAAATTTATGTTTCCTAGTATTAATTCAAAGCATAACAAACTTATCTTTGGTGAGACATCTTATCTATGGGGAGACATCTTATCTATGGGGAGACATCTTATCTATGGGGAGACATCAAATTTATAGCATAAAGAGAACGTCGAAGTCTACAAATAAAAATATTATCGTAACCGAACACGTATATATCAAATGTAGTTTAAATAACCATTCAAGGATCTAACTTTACACGAATGTCTCTTGATTTAGTATGTTACGTATATAGAGGTGTCACGACGTTTAAAAGCTTGAGAACCAGTGATAGCCATTAAAGAGAAAAGTGTGATAGACATTGTGGTGAAATAAAATCAGGGGATATATATATTGTTGAGAAATAGCGTGATTGATCTTATAGTGAAATACTGAGATATACTTTATAGATAAGTACAGTGATACAGTATTCTGTGTAGAAATGGAGTGCTATCTATGATAGAAAACAATAGTGATAAACATTATAGAAACGTTGGAGTGATATACATTTAAAATATTTAGCGTGAAGCTTCAATTTAAATTTTTTCTGTTCATTATTGTATATTTTATCTCAAGGACTAGACGTTCAAATTATAAAGGATTTCATCCAAAAATATTTTACAACATACGAAATGATATGATGAAAAAAAAATTCTATCGTTGTGAATGTCTGACCATGGCAGAGTGTTGTTCAAGACTGTAAGGCTCATGTGTAGAGAGAAAGAAATATACAATTATAAATGAATTTTATACAAGGTCATTTTTAACGCTTGCATTGCTTTAGTTCAAATGGGATTGCAGATATTTGGCTAAAAGGATTTTCATTTAATTTTATTTTATCATTTAAAATAGGTTTAATCGGTAAATAACACCAACCAAACAATAGAACAATCTGATATTTCCATTAGATCTACGGACTGGAAACTGAGCAACTTAAAAATTAAAATTAACACATTTTATTAAATCATAAAGCGTAAAATTTAAATAACACATAAAGAAACGAAACGAAGGGACAGTTAAAATACATATTAGGTTAGACTCATGATAATATATGGTGAAAACCGAATGTTCCCGATGGTATCGTGGAGATTATCAAATATGCTAGTGTATTTATTTGAGAATTATGGTGCTTGAAAATTAGCAGGCGACTAATAGCAAGCCCTCGCTTGAATTTAATTTTGAGGGCATTTTTGCCATTAAGTACACATTTACTTTTGAAAACTGACTGTTTGCAAATCAGTCAACTTTATATTTTGGTTTGAAATAGTCATCAAGAGACGTTATTTTAAATACTTTCTCGATTCCCCTATTCCCGTCGCATATGTAATTTCATGATATATAATTTTTATAACATCAATAGAGGCTATAACGGTAATGACCTATTATGCCCGAGAGAATTATTACATGTTGTTTTTAAAGACAAACTAGGTCACTGATTTCTACATACTATGAATTCAAGCCATCACCATATCAAGGGCACCCAAGTCCTACAAAATTAGGGCATCCAATATCCTAGCAAACATCGGCCTTCCATATCCTAATAAATTAGGGCATCCAATATCCTACCAAACTAGGCCATCCAAAATCCTTCCAAACGAGGCCATCTAATATCCTAACCAAACTAGGCCATCCAATATCCTTCCAAACTAGGCCATCTAATATCCTACCAAACTAGGCCATCCAATATCCTACCAAACTAGGCCATCCAATATCCTACAAACTAATCCCGAACACCTGTAAGCGCACATAAGTTTTAACGAAAGTGCACGACTGTGTGAGGCAGATAGCCGAGATTTATTTTAAGCCCTCGAGTTCAAAGAGCCTCGTCCTTGATTGCAGGTGTCCCTGACGTTTAGAACCTGCCCGGTGTTAAATATATCGCCAATTTAAACCACTATCAATTCAACAGTAAACATGCCCCCGGCCCATTATCCCCGTATCTCATCTCACAGATTCCCAGCACAAAGGTAATCGTACCCAAAGCTGCAAATTTCTGGCTCAATTCAACACATTACATTTTTTAAATCGTATAAAAACTAGGCTCGTGAAGTTTGCCTGTGAACAAACAATAACACAAAATGTCAGCGTCAGAGGTGTTAGAGATTATGTAGTTACATCCTTCTGTTCAAACAAAGATACGATTGCAACCCAATAAATGCCAGATGACACTTTTACCCTATTGAGTTGCGCACCTGGTGCGAAATACAATTAACATTTTAGCCGGATACATGTTGACCGAAATTAATTGTTATTATTCTATAATTTATACCAGTAAATTAGTCAAAGTATTTTATTACTTGTATCCTTTAACAATTATGACTATCATAAAACGTGATGAAATATCAATTGTTGAGTTGAGTTTTAGCAACAACAATAAAATAATGCTGATTAGCAGTTAGTTTTGTTTAATAAAAGCATTAACAATGATGTCTGAACAAGTTCCACTGCGCTAGAGCTCATAAAATGATCTAATGATCAAATCATCACCCAGGTGTTGGTATGGTCTGGCATTTAGTGGATGTTACACAATCTGGTTACAAGTAATCAAAAACAAATATTTTTACAAAGAAAAAAAAATCTCACATATTTTTTTATGACTTCCATGTAATGACGTCTTAATTTCACCAAAATTTGTTGAAAAAATATTTTATGTCATTTAAATAATGGAATCAGGAAAGAAATCATTAGACCCGGTTGTTGTTATTGTTGTTGTTTTGTATCCCCCAACCACTAAAACACGTCAGATATTTCCCAACTCAGTACGCATATATTTTGTCACCTTTTAACCAGCTATTGAAAGAAAACCCATTCTCTACAATTAAAGAAGTCCTCCGAATATTGTTTCATGTTTTAACCCTTTATTAAAAGCAAAGCACATTGTTTGAAATTATGTATCCCTTTAAAATCATATTATTAGCTTGAAACATACTTGATAATTTACACTTTTTATTTATGGCTTTCCATTTTTCGTTGAATACTCAATGTGCACGTTTGTCGCTTAAAATAAAAACCAGTAGCTTCTCTTATTCCATCTACAAGTGAAAATTTATTTGTTTTGTAATATAGTACCCATATAGACAGATGAGTTTTAAGATTTACCATAGAATTTGTCTCATTCAAACTCTATTTTAATGAATCAACCAAATGACGTCCACAAACACACTTAATGAAATATCACACACGTCAATGTAATAAGCTAAGCATGGGTAAATCTGCTAGTACTAATATAAACTTAACGTATTGACTCTTTTATAATATTCTGTATTTTAAAACAATGTTGACTAAAATCCATTCCCTGATCTGAACATTTAAAGTTGGATTAGTAATAAAGTGGCAGCGCGCTCGACTAGCGTACCGATGGTCACGGGTTCGAATCCATGTCAAGGCAAGGATTTGTTCCCGGGCCCTAGGGCGTCCCTGAGTCACCCAGCTCCGAATGGGTACCTAACGCTAGTTAGGCGGCTGGGTAATGCGTGGAACCCACAAAGCCATGGTCTGTGAATGCTGCATCACTTGCCAACAGATCATCTGTCATGTTCTGTGGACGCAATTATCTTCTGCATAGAAGGAGCGTCTGTATTGATAAGATAAGATAAGATAAGTAATGTTCATTGTAATACGCATCGCACGACAATCCAAAAATCCAAAATTTTAGTTATGTCTCATATATAAAGAATTTATATCATATATAAAGGATTTATAGTAAAAAAGAACTACTACAGTCTGCCTGCTAAATTTCAACTCGATTTGATCACGGGAAAAGGTTTTTAAAAACATGTTTAATATAGTGCGCACCGTGCAACAGATTAGCATAAAAATTTACAGATGGGGAATATATTTTTAAAAAGTATTGACAATATAATACGCTCCGAACCGCGCGACAGGAAAGTATTAAAAAGGTTGCTCGATATAATGCGTACCGCTACACTCTAGCACAAAAATTAACATGATACATTGAGATAAATAGAGATAATCTAAAAATTCATTAATTTAATTACAGTCCATTCGGCGATCTGAAATTTTGATAGATCATTTTTATTGTCGGCACGCGTCTGCCTGCAAAATTTCAGCTCGCTAGCTTATTGGGAAGTGGGCTTAAAAAAATTAAAAGTATCGTCAATATTAAACGTACCATAACAATCGGCACAAAAATTCACATGATACATAGAGATAAATAGAGATTATCTAAAAATTCAGTAATTTAATTACAGTACATTCAATCAATCTGAAATTTGATAGATCATTTTTATCATCGGCACGAGTCTGCCTGCCATATTTCAACTCGATAGCTTACGTGGAAGTGGGTTAAAAACCGATCCAAAGTTTTTTCGTCATTCATTGCACCAAACAATCAAGGCATCAAGCAGACACCACGAGTTAATATAAAGAATTTAAAAAGAAACACTGTTTGGTTGGGAAACGCAAACACATACACACACATACACAAATTGCAAGATAACAATGTTGACATCTCACACATGTCCAGCTCTGGGTGTCTCTGCAGATATTGGTCAGCTGTAATCTTAATAAATCTTCTTAAAGGAGATAAAATTTGAACCATAGCAACATTGATTTGGAGTAAGACAATGATGTGCTATTAATCCGTTCATTCCAGCAACGAGAAAGATGGAAAGCAGTAAAGCTGCCAGCTGCTTAATGTCCTAATGACAATGCAGACCGTCTTGTCCTGAGGACTGGATTTGTTTGCTAGTAAGAGCTGAGTGTGGAGTGTGAAACTCTCATTGAGATTCGAGGATTTATTTTTTAAAGCTTCACCATTTCACAATGTTGCTGAGGCCTTGGGTTTATACAAAATTATCACTTCTCACTCCTGCCCCCCCCCCACCCAAAAAAACAAACAACAAAAAACAAACAAACAAACAAAACCCAAATAAAATCATGCAATAATAAAGTGCTACAATAAAAAGTGTTACAAATCATTTAGGATTAATACAATTGTGAGAAAAAAAAGCAACAATAGCAATAAAATAAAGTGGGTAATAAATAAAAGCAATCACTATTATCACCTCACGTTCTACGTACACCACATATTTGGTGAATCCAGTCGGATTTCTCTAAGTCAAACTCAAAGGGAGCCGGAAAAAATCGACTTATGGAGTTTTCGAGTTAGGGAAAATTGCGTAATAGGCGCAGTTTAATCAAGGACGATGTTCATATTCCGAGAAAAAATGGGGGGGGGGCAGAAGCAGCCATCTCGGCGAGGAGGCTTGATATGAAAGAGAGGCGTTGATATGAAAGAGAGGCGTTGATATGAAAGAGAGGCGTTGATATGAAAGAGAGGCGTTGTCTGATGTTTCATATAAAAGAAAGTCAACTTTCTTTGACATACCGACACCACTGAGAAAGCCCCCCTACCCCCCACACACACACTTTACTCCTTCCACAGTAAAAGAGTCACAGCAAAGGGACGTTGATTAGTTACCACTCCTGTTCCTTGTCTTTGGCATTTTTGGTCTCAAAATAGACGTTTACGTGGCTCTATGGAGAACGTGTTCTGAATGTTCTGAAACTTTGACCCGAAATAATAACCCAAATTGCTTGAAAAATTTCAACTAAGGGAGGTAAGGGAGGATGGAAGTCAAAAATCTTGGAGTTAAGGAGATCTAAAATACATAAGTCTTATGGAATTAGTCCGGTACCTAACAATTAATTGAATATAGGGAGGTTTTCGACTTAGGGAGGTTTTCGACTTAGGGAAGTTCGACTCATCGAGGTCCGGCTGTATTCTAAAAAAAATTTAAATACCAAAAGACAAAATTATATACAGTTTTAAAATTGTGCATGTATGTATATATGTGTGTGTGTATGTGCGTATGTGTGCGTACGTGTGTGTACGTGTGTGTATGTGTGTGTGTGTGAAAAACAAATTCCGAGGTTTTGGGGAGGAGGGGGGATATAACAACCTGGTCGATGGGCATGCGCGCTCGGCTCGCGTACCGAGAGCCACGGGTTCAAATCTCTGCGAAGGCATTGATTTGTTCCCGGAGCTAAGTGTGTCCCAGAGTCCATACAGCCTCGGATGTACCTGATACTAGTTAGGGAAAACAAAGCGGCTCTGTATTATAACACACAATCCCTTATCAGTCGTTGGCTTTGAACGCTGTCACGACAGACCCCCATGATCTGTACGTAGGGCGCAATAATCTTTGCAATCGTCTTTAATATTTAAAATTTTAAAAAAAACCCCACAAATTTTAAACAAAAGAATCCACTTCTAAATGAAATGAATGCTCTACGTTTTCTCTTCTTCAAACAAGAATCAATTTGAAGTCAAGGGCAGTTACTCAAAATTATTCAATATTTAAGTAAGTGTATTCGGGAATCGAAAAAAAGGAGAATAATTTTTTAAAAATTACATTATTTAAAATACATTTAGTTTTAGTTTCTCATTTTAAATTTTACTCAAGTTAAAAGCTGGACAAAACTCGTCACATTCTCACATAATTGCGTCACTAATGGTAGCCTCATAGATTAGTTTGCGGGATTTAATTACAGGCAAGCCAGAAATATTCCTATCGAATCACACTCACAGTGTTATCAAGAATAGGGACCAGGCACTGCGTTTGTTTTCATGGCTTATCATAAGGGATTTTTCCCCAAGTAAACATTTCATTTGAGGAGAAGGGGGGGGGTGGAAGAGGGAGTTAACGTTAACGTGTAGAAGGGTGGAAAAGGAACAGCAAATGATATGACGTATAAACTTCGGCAACCTTGACCATTGACCTTGTGCTTTTGCATTAACAAAATATAAAATATTTTATCTTGTTAAGTTGGTCAGTGACTTTGGAAATACCATCGAATAGAGTGATACAGACGTGTGAGCCACAGAGACGTGTGAGCCACAGAGACGTGTGAGCCATAGAGACATGTGAGCCATAGACACGTGTGAGCCATAGAGACATTAGAGCAATAGAGACATGAAATCTATAGAGACATGAGAGCCATAGAGACAAGTGAGCCATAGAGACGTGTTAGCCACAGAGACATGTGAGCCATAGAGACGTGTGAGCCATAGAGACGTGTGAGCCATAGAGACGTGTGAGCCAGAGAGACATATTAGCCATAGAGACGTGTGAGCCATAGAGGCGGGTGACCCATAGAGACGTGTGAGCCATAGAGACATGTGAGCCATATAGACGTGTGAGCCATAAGCACGTGTGAGCCATATATACGTGTGAGCCATAGAGACGTGTGAGCCATAGAGATTTGTGATCCATAGACATCTAAGATCTAAGACTGAGAATATTTTTGTTTAAATTTGTGAAACATAATTTTTGTGTTCAGGGATCTTCAACTAGTAATTTAATAATGTTTTAACATATTTATTTTCTTATTACATGTTGTGTGTATGTGTGTGTGGGGGGGGGGCAGCCCAATACTACAGCTCGCCAGTTTGTGTTGCCTAGGGCGCCCTCCTTTTTGTACTCTTTCGGGTGATGCCATTACGGGTGCTGTCTTTGCGGGCTCTGCCCTTAAGGGCTCTATAATGGATAAAGTTTTTTTCATAAATATTTTTATAATTAATTGGAAAGTAGATAGCGATTGAAGCAAATGTAAATCCCAGTTAAAAACTGAAAATGACTTTAGCTTGCTCTGATTTTTACAATTAATTACAATATTGTAGAACATTTAAATGTTGATGCGTTGGTGTGACACTGCAAACATGAATTGAATTTTTTTTTAAATATTAAAATGTATCAGTTATTATTTATAATTATAAATAATATAAAAGCCCAAGTCATTAACTTCCTCACTGTGGAACGCTGAGGAACGATGTACAACAGTATACAGCAGTTAAAAAATCATGTGGTGATTAGCACTGTAAAAATATTATATGACGTCATTGTTTGAGCTTATATTTAATATAAGCTGTGCATCAAAAGGTGTGCAAAATAATTATAAATTAAACTTTAAATTAAAGACGAGCTGTAAATAAAATATTATATGACGTCATTGATTTATCTTATATTTTAATGTTGGAAAAGGGAACGATGTAAAAAGAGGATTTGATGATTATTAATTATAACATACTTAGTGTACATTTCAGGAACTTTAATATTTCTTATTTATCGAACAAGGATAAGTTACTTGGGCTTTTGACACACAAAAAAAATGAGCGCCGTAGGTGCCCTACAAACCCTATTATAAAATACTCTGTGCACATTTCAGAAAGTAATACTTTGTATTTATCAAACAAGGACACGTTAATTAGGCTTTTTTAAAAAGCAGGCGCCGTAGGCGCCCTAAAAGAGGAGGCGCCGTAGGCGCCACGGCGACCCATTACAATCTAGTTCATTATAATTAATAAAAAATTAAAGCTATGATTTACAGATCCCACATCTAATGTTATTTTTCTCTCCATTGAAAATTATTTAATCAATTTTTTAAAACTTATATTATTTTTAAAAAATTCTATTTATAATTTGAGGAGATGCCATGGAGTGAGACGAATTGATTTATACACATGAAAGTAGTGCTCGTGTCACGTGAGAGTAGTGCTCGTATCACGTGAGAGGCGACGTAAAGTGATATGTGGAGTGTCAGGGGAAATGATGCAGATAAGAGAGTTCTTGAGGGGCACTCACCTAGGGTCGAATGAAATAAAGAAATAAACCTCTGGGAACTGGGAGGCAAGTCCTGGCTGTGTTACACATAGCACAATAAGATCTGGGGCTGCAAGTGTGTAATGTCTTAACTTTAATCCTTACATTGACAGACTCCGTTGTGTGAGATCTGGATAGTACGTGTGTGTATTATCCTTGACATTTATCCATACATTGCGCTTCCGTTCTGTGAGATATAGTCAGTGTTGTGTCATGTCATTGACATGTATCCTTACACTGTCTCATTCCTATTAGAAGAGATCTAACGCGGAGGTATTTTGTCATCTGTGTCTTTTTAAAGAATGTAAGAACTTTGCGCACAAATTGTGTTAGGTTTGTTAATGACGTCATACAATTATACGTTTGGTTGGCTTTCCTTATGTCACGTGAGACGACGGAAGTTTCTATGCTACTGTGGGATCCTCGCGCATGGCCCTGCAGCTTCTGTTGTGGCTGTACAAGCCCACACGTGAATGGCAGCCTTTGCCGCACTTCTGGCACTGAAAGGCAGCACCTGTGGTTGTCTGATTTGCTCTTCTTTTCCTCTTTTGGCGGCCCGCCAATGCCACCAACCGAAAGGTTTCTTTCTCCTGCTTCTAGCCCGGCAGTCAACGCCTGTCTCCATCTGTGTCTGTCCCCAGCGAGTTCCCCCCAGCCATTTATGTCGATGCCAATAGCTTTGAGGCCTCCCTTGCAGACATCTTTCAAACTGAGGTGAGGCCGGCCTGTAGTCCTCTTTCCGTTGGCTAGCTCAGAATAGAGGATGTCCTTTGTATACGTTTACACCTATGCCATCTGCAGGTGAGTACCTTAATCCCCACTATAGCCTCAACCGCTAAGTCTTGCTCAGACAGAATCGTTAAGTCTTGCTCAGACAGAATCGCTGATGTTCCAGGGCCTACGCTAGAATACCGGCAGATAGAGTGCATCATGTAGTCTAGCTTGGTTAATTACTTGTTTGTTTGATTGTTTCGTTCCATAGACCTACACTTGATTCACTCAAATCTATATTTCGGTTGCGCATGCGTAAGAGTAAGTAATATTTCTAATAAATTTTGTAATTTACAATTTTTCGTTGCTTTATCTTTTTAGAGCATATTGGCAGAACACAAGCAGCTACTTTAATTTTTTTCTAAGTATTCGCTGCTTAATTTTGCAGCCTTAATGAGCCATTTCCCAGTGCACTCAAGCATGAATGATGTATTTTTTGTCCTCTTACCTATTATACTCCCGACTATACCTTTTGATGAAGCCTTATTACTTTCAATTAAAATGGTCCTACAGTTTTCCTCCATCATAGGCACGAATGTGTTATATGCTCTATGCCTCTCCTTTTGTTGACAGGTCTTGTAACTTAGTTTAACATTTTACTGCAGCCCGTATCAGTTTTGTATAAAAATAATCATGCTTTGAGATAACGTTGGCCTGCTTGTGGGACAGTAAATACAAGAAACACAAACGATTTTTGTAAATAAAACAATACATATTAAATATTAAGCTTTATTAATTGAACAATTCAGGTTCAGAAGTTACATGCAATGCCGTCTTTACACGCAAAAAAAAAGAAAAAAATACTTATTGCATATTGGAAGGAGGCACTTTATCAGAGCATCTGTAACACATAAGATAAGTTTTTTTGTAATGTGTTCACATTGAATAAACATATCATTCATTTAACAGCCTACCCGTGAAATAAGACACAAACATCTGATAGGTGCCGTTAACAGCTGAAATTTGCTACTAACTTTGTAAACACTTTTTTTCCACTAGACCTAATATTATGTTCTTTGTGGTTACACAGATGGTTACATGGTGGTTACAGGGATAGTAGTAGGGATGCTAGCAGTAATGCGAGATTTTTTTCACAATAGTTATAAAATATCAATTAGGTTTATTACAAAGTCCAGGCATAAAATAATAAACTTTATAGGCCTTGAGCTGCCATCGCGCTAACCTAAATGACCCTCTCAGATTATTGTCTGTGAGCTGTTACCCCATTATCCAAATGACCCTCTCACTTAATTGCTGACCCACGGAAGTTCTGTCAAACTCCTTATTGCAATATCAAATGAAACCTTTTCTTTAAACAACTCATTGGCTTATCTTACCAAAGGCGTTCCTCCTAGAAATCATCGCCTGTGTTTCAAACGTCCAAAGTATTGCAACGTTTAAAGGTTTATTTTATTCATTTCACATCCCAATGACTAAAAACTCCGCTTTTGTGAGATGTTGCTAATTGTTTATAATCAAGCGTAATTTTCATTTTTAGGGAAACAATTAAGACCGAATGATGTAAATACCGTATGTATTTATGTATCTATGTATACACTGTATGTATGTATTTATGTATGTATATATATCGACTATGAAGTTAAAAGTAAGTAGACTGAGTTTGAATATGTAAATTATAGCCTATTTTTAAAGTTAGGTTATGGCGTAAATTCTATGTTACCCTTAAAATAATTTTAAAACTTCTTCAAAAAAACGCAGGTATGTTTATAAACGAATTATTAATTTTTTTGTCTCAAATGATTTAAAACTAACGAGCAAGTTAATGGGAAGAAACTGTTAAATTCAATGCGCATGACCTCAGCACTAGAAGAATGTCATGAATACTTGGTGGCCGCCGAGAGTATTACCAGTCTGTTGCGTGACGTGAACAAAGGTTGTTTTTTTCTAGCCAGGCGCACGAAGAGATGATTTCCATTGAGTGGTCCATGTAACATAAAACTTGTTTCTGGCACATCACGCTCTTAGCCACCTACCGGCGCCTTTTTATAAGCGTGAAAATCTGGCACATCTTTTTTGTTGTGTTTTTGTGTCTTTCCGTTAACATTAAAAGCCTAGAGAAATTTAAATTTCACGCAATGTTGATTTTCACAAATTTGTTTATGTGGAGTTCAAATACAATGCTAATTATTATTTGTTTAAAATATACATGTTAGATATATGCTAGAAATTATTATGAAATTATTTTCAGTACATATCTTGTGCAGAATTTGGCAGCAAAGTAGCGTCGTGTGGTTTGAGGCTCTAGTTGGCCTTAACTGCGTGTGGGGGGGGGGAGGGGGGTGGCTATATTGACTCAAATCTATATATGGGGTCAAGAAGTTGGGTTGTTACGTAAGCATCTAATCCCTGTGGATTTGCACATAGATAAGGTGATAAAATCAGTTGTTAGAAGAATAAAAAAATTGAAGATATTGTTCAATGGACTCCTAACTTATCACTTAAGTAAAGCTTTTAAATTACAACATTACAAACAGTTTAGCTTTTAAATACGTTAAAATTCTCTATAAGGAGTCAATCGATTGTGGCTAATTAAATGATATTAAATTCCATACTCGCTCTTTTAATTTATAACTCCTGTAGTTCTAATGTTTGTATTATATTTTATAATGCAATTTTTAAAAAAGTTTTTTTTAGTTATATATCTATTTTCAGCAATAATGTAATTAATATGTCTTCCAGTTTAAATTGAAATTTAGTACGAAACGGAATCTAAGTCTTTTAGTACGAACCAAAGTCAGAGCCTTTCTGAAAAGAATTGTGATTTAATTATGTCTGCCATTTCACAGAAACAAAGTGTTTCCATTTTTTCCGTTCATATTTTACTCTAAAAAAGGAATGAGCAATGTATGGACAGCCATAGTGTTTTAGTGTTTTCTGAACACCCGCCTTGAGGTGTGATAGTGTTTTAGTGGCCTGCCAAGACCGTCTGAACACCCGCCTTGACGTGCGATAGTGTTTTAGTGGAGCGCCAAGACCTTCTGAACACCCGCCTTGACGTGCGATAGTGTTTTAGTGGAGCGCCAAGACCTTCTGAACACCCGCCTTGAGGTGCGATAGTGTTTACTTATCTCGTTAAAATGATGCTATAATTAAATGTATTAGCAGCCAGAAATCTGGATAATATGACGGCACAATAAATACCTTTAACAAAACTATTACTTTTGCTTACTTTTTTTAAAATTCTCTTTATACCATTCATACTTAGTCTGACATGAAATGTTCTGTAAACCAAAGAACACAATCATTTCAAAAGACGGGGCCCTCCGATAAAATCCGCTACCACAAAATGGCCCCCAACCAAAACAATTGCCCACCCATCCGCTAAAACGTTTCGGAAAAGCTCGACATGATATTAAATAATGGAATTGAAAACAGGGTCACTTGGATGTGTGTTTTGCTTGTCTTTCTACTGAATGAGATTTACGCTAAGAGATTGGATATTAAGTCGTAGAGTCTAATGATTAAAACTAAAGAGTTGAATGGGCTGAATTTTTCTTTTTAGGGTGTAGTTTATTTGGATTAAATGGAGCATGTCTATTTTTAAATACGTATTTATTATTTATTTTTTTCTGCTTGAACTTTTACTAATAATCCTGATTTGTTTGTTTAGGTTTTCTAACCATTTCAGAAGAATTCCAAAAAAACAACAAATCGCTTTATTTCGTGTAGGGTCAGTTAGGGTCAGTAGGGCTCAAGTAAACGTGGCGATCCTAGAAATCCTTCATACGAATTGGGGCGAACCTGTAAAAAAAAATGTTGAAACCTTGACACGTTACATGCGTGATACGACTCAACTTTTTGCAACGCGTGTATTCATTCAAATGGATCACTTGCTAATTGCACGCTTTACCGGAAATTCCCATTTCGTGAGCGGCCCCGAGTGAGGTCAGAGCGAGGGACCATTCATCAAACAAGTAAAATTCAGAATGATCTCATTCACAAAACTCGGGTCTAGTCTACACTGCTACAAAATTAAGGCTAGTGCTTAAAAATTAGCCATGAGAATTTTTCATGTTGCATAAAAATCGGGACACTTCAGAGGAATGTGAAGGACGCATTAGCCTATTACATGTGGAAAAAATGATAACGTTGTTTACTGTCAACTTAGACGGCATCTTACAAGAAAACTACTAAAACGTTTTTAAAAGACCATTTCATTCTGTAAATATTTTACAAATTTTTAAGTTTTTGGAAAGCCGGACAATAGAAGTTATGAATAGGATATTTATTTTTCAAAAAAAAATCCATTCATCATAAAACTTGTGTGTTCATTTCCAGAGAAAGGTATCAGGACGTGAACGCTTTTTGGCGATCGTGCTATAATGTTAAAACTAATTTAAAAGTCTTTGGGCGTCATGCGTGTCCGGCTGGCGTACCGAGAGTCTCAGGTTCGGAGCTCTTTTAATGCAGGGATTTGTTCCCTTGGCTGTGTCCCTGAGTCCACCCAGCAGCAAATGGATAACTGCATGCCACCAAGGGAAACAACGGCGGCTGGGCATTGTGCAACAAAATCCCTTTATAGGCGTGGCCTGTAAACGCTGCGTCACTTGCCAACAGACCAACACATGCGTTTATAGGAACGTAGGACGCAAGAATCTACTGCAAAATGAGCATCTGTAACGAAAACAATTGACAGGCACCCTAATTTATATCTAAAATTATTATTTGAGTACCAAGCATAGTGATGTAATACTTCAGAACACTAACAAGTACAGCAGCGGTTCTCAACCTGTGGGTCGCGACCCCCACGGGGGTCGAATGACGATTTGGCAGGGGTCGCCAAGGACCATTAGGAAAATATGTTTTTTGTGTGTTTAAATGTTTAAACCTTGCCATGTACATATTTTGTCTATTACTCTATACTAGTCTATAGTCAATAGTTTAGTTGTTGTAACTTAATTATTTTTAGCTTTTTATAATGTTTATTTCAACACTATTTTATGAACCCCTCAACAACCGGTAATTATATCAACAGAGAGTAGGGCGCGTCTGGATGCTCAGAGGTCTGAACTCAGCAGGGTGGCTAAGTGACGTAGAAGCTGAACTGCTGCTGCTGCTGCTGCTTCTGGTTCCACACACTGTAGTGTAGGGCTGTAGGTCAATATTTCATTGTGCGTGGTATTGAAAGCTATCGTTATAAATTTTTCCTTTTAAATTCAAAGTTTTTAAACCAACCGATGGAAATGGAACATGCAGAGAAGAACATTATGATTAAGAAAAGAAAATATAGTGACGATTTCTTACAATATGGTTTTACTTCAATAGTTACAGCCGGAATTGAGAAACCGCAATGCGTTATTTGTAATGAAGTTCTTTCAGCCGAATCTATGAAGCCAAACAAACTGAAACGTCATTTTGATAGCAAACATCCACGTATTGCGGGGAAGGATACCGAGTATTTTAAAAGTAAAGCTGATGGCGTCAGTAAAGCCAGACTTGACACTGGCGGCAAGTACCACCAACAAAACGTAGTAGCCGTTTAAGCTTCATATTTGGTGGCGCTCAGAATCGCAAGAGCTATGAAACCTGACACCATTGCCGAAGACTTATTGTTGCCAGCGGCCAAAGATATTGTTCGAGTTATGATCGGACCCGACTTTGTTAAGAGATTGAGTGCAATTTCCTTATCTAATGACACTGTCCGGAGAAGAATAGATGATATGTCTGCTGATATTATTGATCAGGTAATCCAGGAAATAAAATCTGCTCCACTTCCAATATTTAGCATCCAGCTTGATGAATCCACGGACGTTGCAAACTGTTCACAACTACTGGTTTACGCGAGATATATAAATGAAGGCGACTTTAAAGATGAGTTTCTTTTTTGCAAACCTCTTGAAACGACAACAACTCTACGGGATGTATTTGATACAGTTGTTTCATTTCTGAAAGATCAAAAGATCTCTTGGGAAAAGGTTTGTGGTGTTTGCACTGATGGTGCTCCAGCTATGCTAGGATGTCGGTCTGGATTTCAACGTTTGGTACTAAATGAATCACCAAAAGTCATTGGAACTCACTGTATGATTCATCGACAAGTGCTAGCAACGAAGACGTTGCCACAAGAGTTTCAGGAAGTAATGAAAAGCGTCGTAAGTTCCGTCAATTTTGTAAAAGCGAGTGCGCTGAACAGTCGTCTGTTTTTGAAACTTTGTAATGAGATGGATGCGTCCAATGATGTTCTGCTATTTCACACTGAAGTGAGATGGTTGTCGAGAGGGAAAGTTTTGAAACGCGTTTTTGATCTTCGTGACGAACTAAAAATGTTCTTTAATCAGAAGTCTTTAATCAAGTGTTTGCAGTCATATCCTGTTCTGTCCAAAACTGTGTTGCGCCTTCTTCTTCCTTTTCCAACTTATCTTTGCGAAACAGAGTTTTCCAGCTTGCTGGTTATCAAGTCTAAATACAGAAGTAGACTTGTTGTGGAAGATGATCTTCGTTGTGCTCTCGCAAAGACTGTCCCGAGAATTTCTGATCTTGTGAGAAAGAAGCAACCTCAACCTTCACATTAATTGACTTTGGCTTTCTTACGTATTTGTAATTAGAAATAAATACGAATACCTTGTATGTAATGTATGAAATTGTAATCATTGTTACATATTGTGTTTTTATAACTAACTACATTACTACGAGAACGGTGTCTGTGCTTTATTTACGTAAAATTTGTAAAAATGAGAATACAATGTCAGTCTGCATATGAGATATAATTAAATATATTATAACAGTAGCAAAAGTACAGCTACGAGGTAGATACCAAAAAAATTTGACGTAGGGGGTCGCCACAGCACGAGTAATTTATTAAAAGGGTCGCGACACAAGAAAGGTTGAGAACCGCTGAAGTACAGTCAAACTCATGCTGGAGATTGTGCGGTATATGTAAATTAAACTTAGATTCGTCCGACACTGAACAAAGAGAAATCTTCAAGACTTTAATCTCGTACTTGTCAATATACATAATCCCCGTAGTCTGTATGGTTGTAATGTAATGCTGTTTCTAATTTTAGAAAGCAGCGCACCAAATAACTGCACAAAAATAACACTTTTCGAACGTTCCGCATAAAAATGTTCAATATGATAATAAATTAATCAAATAAAAGTAAATAAAATAAATGAAAGTTCTTTATTACGTTATTTTTTAATCTGATATGTATTTATTTTGAAAACTTCCGTCATTTTTGACGGGTGATACACTAGTATATATAAACATAATATCGTTATTTTAAACAACGCGGTGAAGGGTGGGAATAGTGCTACAACAGCTGGTCACGATGTACTGTCACCTTTAGCAATGTTAGTTAACAGTAAATGTAATAAATTAGCTAAGCAGTAAAAGTAGCTTCAAATAGCGACGATCTGTAGTACCACTTGGTGTTGCTGTCCAAAAACGTAGTTGTGTTTGTATTAACCGTGCACTTTTAAAGGGTTAAAAACAAGCCTGATTGCATTCTTACCCGACTTACTAACAGCACTGCACCTTTTAATAACATCATCTTTAGCTTAGCAGCAAACTTAACACGATTTAAGCAACCTTTTTTTTAAAATAAATAATTTTGTTTGTTCTTATTGTAACTTTAATATTTATGTCATGAAAGCTTTTTATACAATGATCAATGTTTTCTCTAATAAAAACAATATTTTTACAACATGTTATGTTTAAACTGTGATATAGGTCATTTTAAAACAGTCCACGACAACTTGTTTTAAAAATATATGTTACGTATTTTATTGTGGTAAACGTAACATTTTTGCATATCATGCTTAACCGCGTAAAATTTGAGTTAAATGATTTCGTAAATTAGAGCACATTTTGTGTGTGTTTATTTTGTTAAGGTTTAAAGATTTTTGTCTTGCGTATGCAATTATAAGGCAAGTTATTTATCCGTCTATGGCCTATGGATATGTCCGTGTGTATTAGTGTATGTGTGTTTGTCTATGTGTCTTTGTATGTATATATGTGTGTCTGTTTGTATCTATGTGCGCCTTTGTTTGTATGTCTGTGAATATCTATAAGTTTATGTGTGTGTCTGTTAGTGTGTCTGTGTGTGGAGAACTGTATGTGTGTTATTGTGTGTCTTTGAGTGTGTCTATGTGTGCATGTTAACATGTGACTGTGTGTGTCTGTGTGTGCATGTAAACGTGTGACTGTGTGTGTCTGTGTGTGCATGTAAACGTGTGACTGTATGTGTCTGTGTGTGCATGTAAACGTGTGACTGTGTGTGTCTGTGTGTGCATGTAAACGTGTGACTGTATGTGTCTGTGTGTGCATGTAAACGTGTGACTGTGTGTGTCTGTGTGTGCATGTAAACGTGTGACTGTGTGTGTCTGTGTGTGCATGTAAACGTGTGACTGTGTGTGTCTGTGTGTGCATGTAAACGTGTGACTGTATGTGTCTGTGTGTGCATGTAAACGTGTGACTGTGTGTGTCTGTGTGTGCATGTATACGTGTGACTGTGTGTGTCTGTGTGTGCATTTATATGTGTTTTCAGTTGTTCTGTTTGAAACAATGATATTACACCTGGAGAGAATGCCTGGTTCCACGCGATCACCCCACCCCACCCCCATCCCTACGTGTTTATTGACATTTCTTCTGCACGGGTGATTGACCCGGGGCCCGATGCATAAAGCCGGAGGAGTGGGGGGGGGGTGTATGACTTTGACACGCTAACGCCTCTCGTGTAGAATCATAGCCTAAAGAAAATACATTAAAAAAATAATAAATGTCATCAAGAAGATTAAAATTGCATATGCATCAGTGGCAGGGAATTGTGATTCTGATATAGAATGAATTCTTTACTTTACACCAATTATTTATGTCTCTAATTCCATACACGGTCAGTCTTATTGAAACTTAAACTCCTCAGACATCAGTCAAAGACAACACACAGTCACAGTAATAACTCTGTCTGTCTCAAATATTTACATTAAAAATATTTCTCTAGAAAATGTCAGGAATATTTGAGTATTATAATTAATAATTTATTGGAATATTTACAGCAATTCTTATGTCGTTACTTTATTCTCTCTAATACGTAAAGCAATAATGTCAACTACTTTATTGTCTTTGCTATTAATAGCAATATTTCTAAAATTAGGCTTCTATATGCTAATATAGTATTTTCTTGGCGTTTGTAAATATATGTTAATAAACACTTTGAACCGTTAACTAATACACTCTATGCCAGCCTTTGTAACAGTTTGTTGTGTAACATCGTTCTTAAATAGAAATGTTTCCTATCTGCTGTTTTGCTGTGCTGCAAGGACTGTAGCTGTTGCTCTACAATCTACACCGTTTGAAACTAGTTCTGAATTCAAAATTAATTTCCGTCTCTGAATTTTTTTATATTATGAGACTCATAGAAAACAACTTTACTGTTAACCATGTTTTGCCCGTCTACAGATATTATTAGAAGTATAGCTAATCTGATCTTTTAACAACTCCCAAACATTTCCGAAACAGCAGAAATTTATCAGTTTCAGTAAGCTATACGTCCGTGAAATAATTCAATCATTCGCTAGCATTTTCTTGAGGAATAAATAAACAAGTCGCACCTAACATTACAAGGATGGGGAAACAACGAAACCTTTTTGCACGTGGACCTGTCCGTTAAGAAACCCACTAGGGACCACAGGGGTCGGCTATCTCGCCCCAGCTATCCACTAGGAACCGCAGGGGTCGGCTATCTCGCCCCAGCTATCCACGCCTCGCTGTTCAATTGCGGTAAATACATCGTTAGCGCGTGAGCGAAAGATCAAGATTAAACACCTGGGAATTTGAGCGTTCAAAAAAGATCTCCAGCCGATGTTTGATAGGCACCTGTGTGATGTGTATGTGTGTGTGTGCTACGGGCGGGTGTACGTGGATGAGATTTCTATTGTTTGGTGGCTCAACAGCATCAATACTTGGAGTAATCTTTTATTTCTGGCGAAACAAATCATTTCCTCTTTAGTGTATCCCTAGTTGGCGTCTGCTGGGGGAAATCTTGGTCTCCGGCTGGGGGAATCGTTTTAAGCGTCAGTCGTGAACAATTTAAGCTGCGCGGCCGCGCATATATCTGACCGACGCCGCTCAGCAGTTTAGAATTAGCGGGAAGGAAATGTGTATAAGCATAATACATCTGTGCTACTGTTTTGGTGGGTAAAAAATTGTGCACACAAAATGCATTTTGTACAACTTTGCATACGAGTTTGTTGATAGGGTATAAGGCATTTTGAGGAAGGGAGTTGTCCTAATAAATGAAATCAAAGATAAAGCACCAAAAGTGTTGGTAATAAATTATACACTCCACTCTTATACTTTCTCTTATTGAGATGTAATCCACTTCCGTTGGAACAGCGCCGATAGCGCCTTTCAGGACCTCAAACCTATTGCATCTATTATTATTTAGATAATAGCAACAAATCCCGTTCAATGACGTGAATAAGTGTAGGGTGATCTGTGAAGTTCATGGTAGGACATCACAACATTACCAACCCCCGTCTATCCAGAAACCCTACCTCCCCCCCCACACCGCAGACTTTCCAGAGACCCTACCCCCCCCCCAACTGCGACTGTCCAGAGACCCTCCCTCCCTCCCAACACCGCGGTCTGTCGCGAGACCCTACATCCCCTCAAGCGCAGTTTGTCGACAGACCCGCAGTTTCGACCGGCCATACATGTGTATCACGTCAAAAATACTATACATTATAGTTATAATAAATAACCCGTAAATACAAAGTTTTTCACTACAGATGCCAACGCGCACCGCTCAAAATATACTCTTGGAAAAAAGCTGCACCCAAAATAACTCGTTTTGAACGTAGTTCAATATATAAATGAGATTTATTTTTTCTCCGACAGTGATTGGCTGTAGGAGTCTGTTGGAGTTTGAGGGACCAAACGCTATCAATGACCGCACAGAAAATTGCCTTTTATTATATAGGATAATTTAATAGGATTTATTAGTTTTTTAAAGTCCGTTGAGTAACAATCCGCCATCTTTAAAATGTGTTTACATCCAACCTTCCACTCGTTGGTAATTTTGGTCACATGATTATGATGGTCACATGACATCAGTCACTTGCCATATTTTCTCATTATAACATTGGACACAAGTCGGTTTTTCAATTGTAAACAGATTTTATAATTTGAATATTTATATTTTCAGAGACGTTATATTGCCATAAAACTTCATTCAACATATTATGTGTTACCATCTATCAGATAGGGATAACTACTAAATACATTTTTAAAATTGTTAGACATTTTTTTTCTCCAGTCGTCATTATATGTCAATTTGTCAAAGCAAAAGAAATTAAAAATCACCAAATTAGTTATGGTGCGTTTTTTTTTACAATATCGTTTGAAGTAGATGAGGCTTCATGTGGAATTTTATGATCAGGTGTTTTTCAAATCGTTATCTTTCAATTCAGATCTTTTCTCAGAATAATTTGGTTTTAATTTCGACTTACTAATCCTCGGTTGAATTTAAATTGTATACACAAATCCTGCATACAGATTTCACTGGAATGTATATTTTGTGGTATAGCCATCTCAAGCTAATGCTAATAAGCTCTTTTTTTTGGGGGGGGGGCGCAAAAATTCAGATGTATCACTAATCAAGAGTACAAATAAGAATTAAGATTGGTTGGCTGGGACAATACAAGGATATAGTTAATTGGATGGCTGGGACAATACAAGAATATAGTTTATTGGTTGGCTGAGACAATACGAGGATATAGTTTATTGGTTGGCTGGGACAATACAAGGATATAGTTTATTGGATGGCTGGGACAATACAAGGATATAGTTCATTGGTTGGCTGGGACAATACAAGGATATAGTTTATTGGTTGGCTGGGACAATACAAGGATATAGTTTATTGGATGGCTGGGACAATAAAAGGATATAGTTTATTGGTTGGCTGGGACAATACAATGATATAGTTTATTGGATGGCTGGGACAATACAAGGATATAGTTTATTGGATGGCTGGGACAATACAAAGATATAGTTTATTTGATGGCTTGGACAATACAAGGATATAGTTTATTGGTTGGCTGGGACAATACAAGGATATAGTTTATTGGTTGGCTGAGACAATACGAGGATATAGTTTATTGGTTGGCTGGGACAATACAAGGATATAGTTTATTGGTTGGCTGAGACAATACAAGGATATAGTTTATTGGTTGGCTGGGACAATACAAGGATACATTTTTTCTACAGCTGTCAAGTTTGATGAAATACTAATCAATTTTTGTTGTTATTCTTCAATGTGTTGTGCGTATAAAATAAATGAGAAGAGACTGCCAATAAAACATGCAGTGTCCCTTAGGTAAATTACATAATAAATAAGAAACTATCTCAGTATCTATAACACAAATCAAGTGATTTGCGCAATTAGTTTATTTGAAAACGTATACGAAATGTTATTGTGTCAAATTAAAAGCCATTCAATCACTTAGCAATACAGGACAAATGTCGATGAGAAAATTCAGGACCGTAGAGGGGGAGGCGGGGGGAGAGGGCCAAATGATTCTTTGGAGTGGGCATCTGGCCAATGTTACCAACTTGTGGGATTTACCCACTCGACATGATTGATAAAAAATATATTTAAAAATATTTTAAAAATCTGCTTGCATTAGGACTACACCTGTTTATGTCGAATTACGAAATATTAGAAAAATAATCTCTCACCCAGACGTTCATGACAATATCAAATCGTCTGCCGAAACAATAATGAATACTTGATCCAAAATTGATGAGTAATAGATAAATGTATTCAATTATCATGAGAAGTATAAACGCCCACTGCAAAGCCTGAATGTGTGCTCCTACTTGTGATATAACAATTATCATGAGAAGTATACACGCCCACTGCAAAGCCTGAATGTGTGCTCCTACTTGTGATATAACAATTATCATGAGAAGTATACACGCCCACTGCAAAGTCTGAATGTGTGCTCCTACTTGTGATATAACAATTATCATGAGAAGTATACACGCCCACTGCAAAGCCTGAATGTGTGCTCCTACTTGTGATATAACGATTTATTCTTGGAATTGCCTCAACTCGTTCACCTTACACATTCCTCTAAACAATACTTTAAACGGCCTCAACTCGTTCACCTTACACATTCCTCTAAACAATACTTTGTGGAAACAGTATTAGAAATGGTTAAGAATCATGATTTTTAAAGAGAAACTACAAAGCAACCACAAAAATAGTTTTAGATGAAATATTTTGAGATACGCCCACGTGTGCCTATCGCTTGATACTCCCTTGTGTATTTCGTGATTTATTACTGTTTCCGTAGATGTGAGATCACGTGACTGCCGAATTAGTTTCTAGATCAATCATCCACATTTCGTTTTCCTAAGAGATATTTTCACTTCCTGTAATTGTTATTTGAAACTCACCTACATATAAATCCCCTGGTTGGACTAAAAGTTATTGATTCACTTAGTACCGACGGTAGACATTGTAACCTTTTGAACCTTTTATCAAACAGGCGAATTTGCGTCTGGTGAATCTTATGTACTGATATTAAATAAATGAAGTCAGTTGTTAAAAAAATTGACTTTTGGATTTGGAAGTCTGTTTGTTGGGCAAAGTTTCATTCTGTGAGTGGGTGTTATAGCTTATGCTTATAAAATGAATGGACTATTTGCTTGCAAAATTGCATTAATGATCAGTAGGCATGTAGGAACCAAGAATGAGATCTGTGTTTATATTGAAATTTAAAAAGCAATGTTCTGCATGCTGCATGAATTTTGGCGTTTACAACTAATATTATTATAAATATATTTGGAGCTTATGGTTACTAGGTAAGATTACACACAAAAATTAAAAACTTCGTAAGCATTACAGTAATTTTCTTTTTTTAATTTGGGAGATTACTGTTTCTGACGAGACATCATAAAAAAGGCGTGTGTTTTTTTTAATGGAAATTATTTTGAGGCTAAGCAAACTGCGATTTCTGTGCTCATTTCTTCTGTGCATGTCCTGGGTATACAGTGGTCCTGATGTGACCATTGGTCCGAGAAATATTTGAATCTGTAACGACTTTACCCTCACTGCAGAAATTATAATATTTGATTAAATATAAGCTTTTTAATAGTTCGTTTTGACAACGTGCTAGAGAGAGAGAGAGAGAGAGAGAGAGAGAGAGAGAGAGAGAGAGAGAGAGAGAGAGAGAGAGAGAGAGAGAGAGGGGGCATTGGGAGAAACATATATATAGAGAGAGACACAGAGACAAAAACAGTGAGAGAGACAGAGACCATAAAGAGACAGAGACAAAGAGAGAGAGACAGAGACACAGGGACAGAGTTCAATCATAAATGGTTAACATATTGTTTGGTATTTAATAGTTTAATTTGTTTTTAATTTGTTTTTAAGCCACCTTTACCTTGAACTTTGACACTTAGAAATAATCACGTTTCTTCCTAATCGTCTGTCTATCTTGGAAGTGTAAACAAAATTGGAAATTCATTTTAATTTAATTATTACAATTATAACTTAACGAACAATCGACATTAATTTAAACGTTGTTTCAGATTTAGTTCTAGCATAGGCATCATAGAAATTTGGCTGTCATATAAATGTGGCCATCATAGAAATATAGCCATCAATTACAAAATAGTCTTAGAATAAAATCAGATTTTGTTATGATTTGTATGACTTATTGTCAAACATCAACCGAGTTTTCTTTATTTTTAACGCAATTTTCCTTGGAAAAATTGTGTTTATATATTTGAAATGTCTGACCTGTCTGTTCGAGCTTTGAACAGCAACACCTACTGAACCATACCAGATAGAGGGTTTGGGTCTTTTGCAAAACTGTTAAGGAGGTCCCAAGGATGTGCACGGACAAAAAACAATACCGAAAAGGTTTACTGGATTACCTGGAAAATAAATTTAAAAAAGGGAAAACAAATCAGTGTTTGTCAATTTCTCGCCATCCATAACATCTATCGGGTTAAAACAAACAAAAAAAACGATAGCTAATAAAATATAAAACAATGTTGGATAAGGAATTTTTGAAAAATCTAATTTCTTTCGACTCCCGTAATTTTAGCAGCAATTTGTAGATAGCAATTGTTTTGTTTAATTTCAGAATCATTTCTTTTTAAATGACTTTTAATGTAAATAGAATGTTAGTTAATGGGGTTTTCCCACTTTGTGAATGCTTATGTTAGATTGTTGCGTGGTGCGCATTATATTGACATATTTTTATTGTGACTGAGCGTGAGGGGATATGGCGTCATATGTTGTTTACTTTCAGAATTACTGATTTGAGGCGACTTTTAATTTAATGTAGAATGGTTTCATTTAATAAAAAATCTAAATTCTTTGTTAGAAATTGCGTTTAAATCCTCATTCCAGTTTTTATCACTTGTTTAAATTAGTATTCAAGAACATAAAAATAACAGACAGAGTATAGTGTTTAATCATTTACATTTATAGGATAACAGTAAATTATATTGTTCTGATAATTTGAAAGATAATCAACTCCGTTATACGCCGGCATCTTATCCACTTAATGCATAAATATGTGTGCTAAAAATTTACAAAAATCTAATACCGGTAGTGCAAATTGTTGTTATCGTTAAAGAGTAGGCCATACAATATTTGTACATATTGATAACAAAAACTTGTTTTAAAAAATCTTTATAATCTTCATTCTTATAAATGAGAGATTTTGTTGGATGATACCTACAACTACAACAGCAGTGGTTACAGAAGAAAAGATTGAAAAAGACCTTTTGTCTTAAGAGATGCGGTCAACGAACCGTACGAGACACTGAAACAATAAACGGTGCTATAATAAGAGTCTCAAGCTATGCCCAAAACACAAACGAACCTACCAAATTGGTGGATCTCTAACGCTACACCAAACACAAACGAAACTACCAAATTGGTGGATTAAGCGCTAAAAATCTACATGTACTTGTAAATCTGGGTAACAAATAAAAGCTCTGCACGAGATTTTACGATCTTGGAGAATAAAAATCAAATTAATTGAATCGGTGAATGTTCAATACAGTAAAAAAAAGTTCTTGTTTTGAGACAAACAAACATATATACTCCGAACTCCATTGCAGAACATCGCATTAAAACTATTGTGTTATTAAGACGGAAGTGTCATTCATCAAGCGTGTAACTCCAGCCAGTCCGGTAGAAACCTACCGTCTGTTATTTGAATCTCATCGATCAGAACGCTACTCATGCATGACGTCATCTCTTGTTACTCATGCATGACCTAATCTCTAACGCTTTTGGACGACAATCGTCTCCCGTGAAAACAAAGGAAATTACGAGAACCTTAATTCTACCCTTGCTCGCCTCACGGGGTACAATACAATTGAAAATGATGTGAACTCTCCTTGTGGCGTGCGAGACTGGACTTAGGGTGGAAGGGAGGGGATGGGGTGGGGGGAGAGAGAGACTCGGGCGCCAAAGAGGATTTAAATAATGTTAATGATCAAGGGAGGGAAGAGAATCGAATAGATGTGTCCAAGGGAAGTCAAACACGAAGCACGCGTCGTCCCCAGAGAGTCGAATCTTTTGAGGTGGGGGAAGTGGATTAATCAGAGAGATCCAGGTGGACTTTAAAACTATAATTGAGCAATAGTTGTTTTAATGGAACATCAAGGCTCTAGAGCAGCTATCATTTCAAGTATGGAAGTATAGATTATAGCTGACATCTGGTGTATGGTTACCTCCATGTTCTACATCAGTGGTTCCCAAAGTGGTCCGTACGGACCCCCAGGGGTCCACGGTTAATTTCAGGGGGTCCGTGGAAAATTAAAATTGATTTGGGGGTCCCTGAACAACGTCAGGGGGTCCGCGCAAGGTTTAATATAAAACATTAAAACTGTGATCAATTTTTATTATTATGGAAATTAAAATAAATAACAATAAATAAAATAGTATTTTTTCATATAATTAAATACGATCTTAGGTGTTATCAGTCATGGAGTACAATGTTGTTTTACCTAGAAAATGTAGTAGAACTGAGGTAATTTCCACAGCTATAACCAATCAAAATACTTGGTTTATTGAAAGGTCTAGCTTGATGCGTAAGAAATGCGGAATTCCAATAATTAAGTCAGAGAAATACACGTTTTTTACTTGAATCTGCGAGGGTTGCAAGGTTGGGTATTTTTAGATGTGTCTGGAAGTTATATTTATCTAAATTGTATCCTATCATCAAAAATTATTTTCAATAGGGCTTTACTGTAGCACACCATTGAAAACGTTAATAATTATTAACACTGGTTTGTTACAGCACATAAGAGAATGAGTGAGCTCTTGGCCGGTTTCAGACTTGATGGAGACCTAGACTATTTGAGATATTGGGACCTTAGGCTATTTGAGATATGGGGGCCCTTTTGAAGTCCAGATAGTCTATGTCAGTGATATGAAAAAAATTCCGGGGGCCTCAAGAAAGGCGGTGGCCCTAAGCTATAGCTTGATTAGCAAATAGGTAAATCCAGCACTGAGTGAGCCAACAAAACTGTGTTGTTATATATTTGAAGTATGGCTAAATGTTTGGAAACAGATTCGAAAAGTGAAACCTTATTTTCTGAATTAAAAAGATTTTTTGAAATTAAAGCAATACCCTTGACTTTCTGGCATACTTAAAGCAAACTGTAGCAAATGAATTTTCTGTACATTGTGTCATTCATCGACATCATTTATTCGCAAACAATCTTAGTGAAAGTTTGCATGGATCACTAGATTATGTCATTAGTGCAGTTAATAAAATTAAAAGGAATGCCTTGAATGAGAGATTATTTACTCAACATTGTTTGGAAAATGAAGAAGACTATTATCGTTTACTTATTAGCACAAAAGTACGTTGTAATTATCAACAAGTACGTTTTTAAATCGAGTTTATGCTCTCTTTGATTCAGTGTAGGAATTCCTGGAAAACAAAGACAATGATTTGTGGCACAATTAACTCAAAAAAAGGGACATGTCCTTTATGAATGATTTATTTAACAACTTTAATGAGACTAATTTGAATCTACAAGTTAACCAATTAAATTTAATCAAAACTGAAAGCGTAATATCTGCGTTTGTTGCAAACCTTTTTCTGTACAAACAAAACTTAGAAACAGGAGAATGTTCTCAGTTTCCAAATCTTTCAAAATTGCAAAGTAGAGATAAAGATTTCCTGGCTTACTGTCAAAACTTAACAGCTCTTCCTGCTGACCTGAACAAAAGATTTGAAGGTATTCCTCACTTGGATATTCCCGACTGGCAGTTGAACGCTTTTGCGCGTGGACAAACTCAGATCCCAAACACAGATGAATCCATACTAATGGTAGGGCATCTGTCCGTCTATGAAAGACGATAGATTTATCTTTATTATTTGCAGCTCTTGGTGTGGCTGATGAGACCAATCCTTGAGTGGCAGTCTCTTCCGCATGACACACACACGAAAGTCGTGGGGCAGTGTTGCCTGGCCTTTCTCCTCGCTCTTTTTCCAACTGCTTCTGTCCCTAGTTTGCTCCTCTGCTCTTAGTGATCCTTCTTTCACTATAGCCCACCGCATCGACCCTATCCTCTGCCAGGTTTTCCCAGTTTTGTATATCAATGTTGGCTACTTTCATGTCTCTCTTGCAAATGTCCATGTATCTGAGACATGGCCGACCAACCGACCTTTTCCCTGTCGCCAGCTCGCTGTATAGCACATCCTTGGGTATGCGACCAGTTTGCATCCTCATGACGTGTCCTAGCCAACGGAGGCGTCTTTGGCTTAATATGTCTGGAATGCTACTCATGCTTGCTTGAGCCAGGACCTCTGTGTTGGGGACTTTCTCTTACCATTTGATGTCTAGGATGACTATTGAGCCTTCTTTCATGCCTTGTATAGGTGGAACCTTGTATCCAGCTTCTCCGCTGCCTGCAAAGAGTTTAGCCTGACCATAAGTATAAAGATAACCAACATTATGGCCTCTCTCCCGACTATCACAATTGACGACTGCAACCTGGATGTTGTTAATACTAATACAGGAGCAGCTTATTGAAATGAAGAACTTGAACCAATGTTTGAACTAGGATACCACAAATTCTGGTTACAAAATCAGATGACAATTTTATATCTTGCATTATGGGTTATTGTACAGAAGTTGTTAAGTGCTTTCACGTCTTCCTATTTGGTAGAACAAAGATTCAGTGCCATTATGAACATCGTCATAAAAAATACAGAAACCGAATATAGAAATTGGTGCTCGTGGGGATTTGCGGATGCTACACAAAAACTTTGAATCGGACATAAATACACTAATAAAATCACGTCATGTTCATCAAAGTTATTAATTGTTTTCAATTTTTTTAAAAACAAAAGTAATACAATTTAATAAATACTTCTTCAACCAAATGTTGCTTTTTTTGGGGTTTATAATTTTTGTACTATGCATTTATGTCGCTTTATTCACATGGGGGTCCGTGGGGGAAATTTTGACTATAAAAGGGGTCCGTCGGGTCAAAAAAGTTTGGGAACCACTGTTCTACATGGACGTCAAGATTATAGCTGACATCTGGTGTATGGTGACCTCCATGTTCTACATGGACGTCAAGATTATGGCTGACCAACCAGTTCTAGTGAGCCTCATAGCGTGTCGTCCCTATCGGGTCTAGTGAGCCTCATAGCGTGTCGTCCCTATCGGGTCTAGTGAGCCTCATAGCGTGTCGTCCCTATCGGGTCTAGTGAGCCTCATAGCGTGTCGTCCCTATCGGGTCTAGTGAGCCTCATAGCGTGTCTTCCCTATCGGGTCTAGTGAGCCTCATAGCGTGTCGTCCCTATCGGGTCTAGTGAGCCTCATAGCGTGTCGTCCCTATCGGGTCTAGTGAGCCTCATAGCGTGTCGTCCCTATCGGGTGCACTATGGGGTCAATATTATAATTTGAAACGTTTATTTGGAACTACAAGTAGCGCCGACGATGCGTCAGGAATGGTTTTATTGTAATGGGGCAAGTGATTGGGAGACGTTAATAATAAACTTGGATGACTTTAAATTTTAGGCCAATAGCATATAATTGGGCCAATAGCATATAATTGGGCCAATAGCATATAATTTGGCCAATAGCATATAATTGGGCCAATAGCATATAATTGGGCCAATAGCATATAATTGGGCCAATAGCATATAATTGGGCCAATAGCATATAATTGGGCCAATAGCATATAATTGGGCCAATAGCATATAATTGGGCAAATAGCATATAATTGGGCCAATAGCATATAATTGGGCCAATAGCATATAATTGGGCCAATAGCATATAATTGGGCCCCAATTGTGTTTAGGAGCCGTGTCTGGGTGGAAGTAGTATGGATATTAACACCATGAATATTGAATGTTTAAATGTAGATATTGGATCACGTGAACATGATGTGGGGCTCCAGTTTATATTTTAAATAGCATGTAGAGTGTATTTAAAAAAAACTTGCACTACTTCGAAAAAGTCAACAATCAAGAGAAAAAGAGTTTCGGGGTGGGGGGGGGAGTGGAGGAGTGCACATTGGGAGAATTTTTTTTTCATGAACTGCTAATTGTGTAAACGGAGAATTGCATTTGTACATTTTAAAGATTTTTTATATCAAAATAATGAGATAAAAAGAGATGATCAGATGACCATCGGACGAGAATCGTACGGTCTTGTCTTAGATCAGTGGTGTGATAACTACCACCGAGGGCCGCATGCGTTCCGTTACGGAGATCTGTGTGGTCCGTGGAGGCCTGCAGCTATATCGAATACAACAATACATTTATGTGAATGGTCGATGTTTGCACTGAAATTTAGGTTGAAATTTGTTGATGTGCAGCCACTGACGTTACATTTCCTACTAATGCGGCCCTCACTCAAAAAAGCTTTCCGTCCACAGGTTTAGTCCAAAGAAGCGATGGAGATATCAACACCTAGGCCAGGGGTCAGGGACCAGGGGTCAGGGGGTCATCAAACGACTCCATTTAAACGGGCCTGTAAAGGGTACTGAATGAACAATTTGCTCACGAGACGTTTTAATACATGATAAACAAAACTAAATTTCGAGAATACTAGGTCTTCAAATGTGTGACAAAATCTAGGTCTGATTAAAATACTTTTTAAAAAAAGTAAGTTTGCCTTTTTTGTTAACTTTTTTGGAAATATTTCGTGCATTGACAGAAGGGTGAAACTCAAACTTGTATTTTTGACTAGAAGAGTTATACAGCCCGAGCTAGTCATCTGGTCAGCTTTCCGGCCCGAGCTAGTCCTCTGGTCAGCTATCCGGCCCGAGCTAGTCATCTGGTCAGCTATCCGGTCCACAAAAGTTTGGTGACCCCGGACCAAGATGACACCTCGACAGATGTGCACTGACCAAGATGACACCTCGACAGATGTGCACTGACCAAGATGACACCTCGACAGATGTGCACTGACCAAGATGACACCTCGACAGATGTGCACTGACCAAGATGACACCTCGACAGATGTGCACTGACCAAGATGACACCTCGACAGATGTGCACTGACCAAGATGACACCTCTACAGATGTGCACTGACCAAGATGACACCTCGACAGATTTGCACTGACCAAGATGACACCTCGACAGATGTGCACTGACCAAGATGACACCTCGACAGATGTGCACTGACCAAGATGACACCTCGACAGATGTGCACTGACCAAGATGACACCTCGACAGATGTGCACTGACCAAGATGACACCTCGACAGATGTGCACTGTCCAAGAAGGGAGACAAAAATCTGCCAGGGCGTTTGATTGTTTGTTTAATTGAAGGCCTTGATCGATACAATTTTTCGATCTGTCGTTAAGCCATATCGCCCCTATCCATGTAGCATGGCTCGTTTTGTCTTATTGGTATCTCTGCCTCTTTCTATTTCTGCATATTTATTTAGCTCATATAGAATATGACAGCGTTAAAGTTTTTTAATAAAATATAAAATACACAAATTACGGAATGAAAACAATAAATTATTTTATTATTTATTATTTAACAAATGAAAAACTGAATGTGTTAGTATTGCGTATTGCTTATTCTGACGAAGGCATTAGCCTAAAGGTTCAATAATAAACCTTAAATTTATTGTTTTATTTACAGAATTTGTTTGTGTAATTTATTTTATCTACCTCAACTATTTTTATGTTACTCTCTGACTCCGAGACGATCACCTAGTCTCTATCCATATTTTTATCATTCTCTTTCTCTGTATAACTCTCTCATTCTCTTTATTTCCTTTCTCTAAATAAATTTATTTTAATTTCTATACCCAAAACTTCCATAACATTTATCAGTCTTTTTATCTTTACCTCTTTCTTTCACTCTCTCTATCACTATCTCTCCCACTACTTTGGTCTGTATTTCTAGAGATCAGGCTAGGTTTCTATGCTATCTCTCCCACTACTTTGGTCTGTATTTCTAGAGATCAGGCTAGGTTTCTATGCTATCTCTCCCACTACTTTGGTCTGTATTTCTAGAGATCGGGCTAGGTTTCTATGCTATCTCTCCCACTACTTTGGTCTGTATTTCTAGAGATCAGGCTAGGTTTCTATGCTATCTCTCCCACTACTTTGGTCTGTATTTCTAGAGATCAGGCTAGGTTTCTATGCTATCTCTCCCACTACTTTGGTCTGTATTTCTAGAGATCAGGCTAGGTTTCTATGCTATCTCTCCCACTACTTTGGTCTGTATTTCTAGAGATCAGGCTAGGTTTCTATGCTATCTCTCCCACTACTTTGGTATGTATTTCTAGAGATCAGGCTAGGTTTCTATGCTATCTCTCCCACTACTTTGGTCTGTATTTCTAGAGATCAGGCTAGGTTTCTATGCTATCTCTCCCACTACTTTGGTATGTATTTCTAGAGATCAGGCTAGGTTTCTATGCTATCTCTCCCACTACTTTGGTATGTATTTCTAGAGATCAGGCTAGGTTTCTATGCTATCTCTCCCACTACTTTGGTCTGTATTTCTAGAGATCAGGCTAGGTTTCTATGCTATCTCTCCCACTACTTTGGTATGTATTTCTAGAGATCAGGCTAGGTTTCTATGCTATCTCTCCCACTACTTTGGTATGTATTTCTAGAGATCAGGCTAGGTTTCTATGCTATCTCTCCCACTACTTTGGTCTGTATTTCTAGAGATCAGGCTAGGTTTCTATGCTATCTCTCCCACTACTTTGGTCTGTATTTCTAGAGATCAGGCTAGGTTTCTATATTTCTAGCTCTTCTACTCTTTAACTCCCTCTATTGCTATCTATTACATTCTAAATGTCTCTATCTGTATTTCTGCTACTAATTCACTCATAAATGACCTCACGCACATTGGCGCGAGTGGGGGTCCACACATTTGCGACGATGTGTGACAAGCGGGTGTTTGAGAAATGTGACGTCAACTCAAAACTCACAAATTTAAATAGGATTTCGACTTATACATTTAATTTATGGCTTCATGCGTGTTACGATATTAGAGTGCAACCTCACACTAAATACATACTTAAATGACAAAAATATGATTTGAAACATGCTCTTTTTTCAAATAGGAAATACAGCTTTTATGGGGGGGGGCGCAAAGCTTTGTGACGTCATATTGGAAATGGGGTCTAAGTTTTTGTGACTACCCATACCCGGCCCCTGTGTCAATCTCTTTGACTTCGTCTCTCTCTCTCTTACTGCCACTCTCATCTCCGCCTCTGTCTCTTTCATTCTTTCAGCCGATCAAATGGTCCGGTAAGTGGGGCGACAACTGCAGATAATGTCATGACAGCGACACACTTCAGATAATGTCAGGACAGCGAGACACTGCAGATAATGTCATGATAGCGACACCCTACAGATAATGTCAGGACAGCGAGACACTGCAGATAAAGTCAGGACAGCGACACACTGCAGATAATGCCATGACAGTAACACACTGCAGATAATGTCAGGACAGCGAAACACCGCAGATAATGTCAGGACAGAGACACTGTAGATAATGTCAGGACAGTGAGACACTGCTGCTCTCATTCTGTTTAGGGAGGGGGGGGCGGAGATTTTTGGTAATTAACTTCACCGTCTTGTCGTGATCGCTCTCCTGTTCGGACGGAAAAACAAAAGTAAAAAATGACCCATTTCCCGTAATGCTATCGAGCTGAAATTTTTCACATAGACTTGTGTCACCTAACAACGTATTGTATCAAAATTTCTGATCGATCAAATGTACCGTAATTAAATTAATGCATTTTTAGTTTATCTCCATGTAACTATGTATCCGTCTGCTATTATTGACATCCACGTGTCACTGGGTTTCACTCCAGCCATCGATGACCACATCACGTGTTTTACAACAAGAGGAGTTCAGTCAATTTCAGTCTGTAAATGTTTGTCTCGTTTGAACATAAGAAATACTTTTAGTTATGTCTCATCTATAAGGGATTTATATTATAAAACCTTGTTTTTACTGGTTGTATAATTTTATAAACGATAAAAGGAGATGTAGTGATCCATCCATACTCATGCATGAATTGTGTGTGTGTGTTGTGGCGGGGGGGGGGAGTTAGGGGTTAAATGGGAAGTAACTGTCTATTGTAGCTGAGTGTTTTTTATTTCCCTTTTTTCAGACCGTGGATTACTCGTATCCCGTCAATTCAATATAACTGTTGGTTATTCAATATAACTGTTGGTTATTCAATATAACTGTTGGTTATTCAATATAACTGTTGGTTATTCAATATAACTGTTTGGTTATTCAATATAACTGTTGGTTATTCAATATAACTGTTGGTTATTCAATATAAATGTTGGTTATTCAATATAACTGTTGGTTATTCAATATAACTGTTGGTTATTCAATATAACTGTTGGTTATTCAATATAACTGTTGGTTATTCAATATAACTGTTGGTTATTCAATATAACTGTTGGTTATTCAATATAACTGTTGGTTATTCAATATAACTGTTGGTTATTCAATATAACTGTTGGTTATTCAATATAACTGTTGGTTATTCAACGGCACAGTCACATTAACGATTTCAATAGTTTGGTGGTCCTGGAAGAGGGGGGGGATCTGTGTCTCATGAACACGGGGTTCTAGGATATCTTTTCTTGGATACGTTTCAGAGGGGTAAAAGGAAAAAAAGGTTTTGTTTTACACCAGTAAGTCTTCATCAATAGCAGACGGCTCATCTAGCGATCGTGCTAATGAATAATTTATGATCTTTTATCTTTATGGTGATTTCTCATTTTTTTGTTTCATACTTGTACCGTAAATTTATTCAATTAGGAACATCATTATATGAGATTTCAAAAATCGTGTGTATACTTCTCTCTCTCTCTCTCCTCTCTCTCTCTCTCTCTCTCTCTCTCTCTCTCTCTCTCTCTCTCTCTCTCTCTCTCTCTCTCTCTCTCTCTCTCTCTCCCTCTCTCTATTTCTCTCTCTCTTTCTTTCTATCTTTGTATATCTATATATATTCACTGGCTAATGGGAAGATTGATAAATGGTTGAATAGATCAGATAGATAGATCAAAAGACAGCGGAAATACGGACGGACCGACATATTGATAGCCTAATAGCCAGGCGCAGCTACAGTAATTGACTTTGTTTTTTGCATATTAAAACTCATTGAATAAATCCGCCATTAATCATTAACTTGGTTCAACTAATAAAGTCAATATGTCGTCTAAATTTCCATAACCGCGTAACTCTGAACCTCGGTATTCCTGTTTTGAAAGCAACATTTTATAGCGATTATGAGTTTCTAATTTGCTAAGAGTCTTTGACTTATAGACGTATAGAAGATACCTTCTTTAGGAACTACTGGGAACACTTAGTGAACTTTTTTTTTATTTTAAGGAAAGAAACTCATCATGTGAAAACTGACAACAGCGGCACTGTCACGGATGACTTCATGCGTCTGTTTCAGTTGTGAGCTGTTCGAGGTGGGGTTCGTGTTTTGAGTAGTCCATGGGGGCGTGTTTTGAATAGTCCGTGGGGGCGTGTTTTGAGTAGTCCGTGGGGGCGTGTTTTGAGTAGTCCGTGGGGGCGTGTTTTGAGTAGTCCATGGGGGCGTGTTTTGAGTAGTCCATGGGGGCGTGTTTTGAGTAGTCCGTGGGGGCGTGTTTTGAGTAGTCCGTGGGGGCGTGTTTTGAGTAGTCCGTGGGGCGTGTTTTGAGTAGTCCGTGGGGCGTGTTTTGAGTAGTCCGTGGGGGCGTGTTTTGAGTAGTCCGTGGGGGCGTGTTTTGAGTAGTCCATGGGGGCGTGTTTTGAGTAGTCAGTGGGGCGTGTTTTGAGTAGTCCGTGGTGGCGTGTTTTGAGTAGTCCGTGGGGGCGTGTTTTGAGTAGCCGTGGGGGCGTGTTTTGAGTAGTCCGTGGGGGCGTGTTTTGAGTAGTCCATGGGGGCGTATTTGAGTAGTCCATGGGGGCGTGTTTTGAGTAGTCCGTGTGGGCGTGTTTTGAGTAGTCCATGGGGGCGTGTTTTGAGTAGTCCGTGGGGGCGTGTTTTGAGTAGTCCGTGGGGGCGTGTTTTGAGTAGTCCGTGTGGGCGTGTTTTGAGTAGTCCATGGGGGCGTGTTGTGAGTAGTCCGTTGGGGCGTGTTTTGAGTAGTCCGTGTGGGCGTGTTTTGAGTAGTCCGTGGGGCGTGTTTTGAGTAGTCCATGGGGGCGTGTTTTGAGTAGTCCGTGTGGGCGTGTTTTGAGTAGTCCGTGGGGTGTGTCTTGAGTAGTCCGTGGGGGCGTGTTTTGAGTAGTCCATGGGGGCGTGTTTTGAGTAGTCCGTGGGGCGTGTTTTGAGTAGTCCATGGGGGCGTGTTTTGAGTAGTCCGTGAGGGCGTGTTTTGAGTAGTCCGTGGGGTGTGTCTTGAGTAGTCCGTGGGGCTTGTTTTGAGTAGTCCGTAGGGGCGTGTTTTGAGTAGTCCGTGGGGGCGTGTTTTGAGTAGTCCGTGGGGGCGCGTTTTGAGTAGTCCGTGGGGCGTGTTTTGAGTAGTCCGTGGGGCGTATTTTGAGTAGTCCGTGGGGCGTGTTTTGAGTAGTCCGTGGGGCGTGTTTTGAGTAGTCCGTGGGGTTCGTGTTTTGAGTAGTCCGTGGGGCGTGTTTTGAGTAGTCCGTGGGGCGTGTTTTGAGTAGTCCGTGGGGGCGTGTTTTGAGTAGTCCATGGGAGCGTGTTTTGAGTAATCCGTGTGGGCGTGTTATGAGTATTCCATGGGGGCGTGTTGTGAGTAGTCCGTGGGGGCGTGTTTTGAGTAGTCCGTGTGGGCGTGTTTTGAGTAGTCCGTGGGGCGTGTTTTGAGTAGTCCATGGGGGCGTGTTTTGAGTTGTCCGTGTGGGCGTGTTTTGAGTAGTCCGTGGGGCGTGTTTTGAGTAGTCCGTGGGGCTTGTTTTGAGTAGTCCGTGTGGGCGTGTTTTGAGTAGTCCGTGGGGGCGCGTTTTGAGTAGTCCGTGGGGGCGCGTTTTGAGTAGTCCGTGGGGTTCGTGTTTTGAGTAGTCCGTGGGGCGTGTTTTGAGTAGTTCATGGGGGCGTGTTTTGAGCAGTCCGTGGGGTTCGTGTTTTGAGTAGTCTGTGGGGCGTGTTTTGAGTAGTCCGGGGGGGGGGAGCGGGTTTTGAGCAGTCCGTGGGGTTCGTAATTTGATTTGTCCGTGGGGAACGTTTTGAGTAGTCCGTGGGGGCGTGTTTTTAGCAGTCCGTGGGGGCGTGTTTTGAGTAGTCCATGGGGGCTTGTTTTGAGTAGTCCGTGGGGTTCGTGCTTTGAGCAGTCCGTGGGGGCGTGTTTTGAGCAGTCCGTGGGGGCGTGTTTTGAGTAGTCCATGAGGGCCGTGTTTTGAGTAGTCCGTATGGGCGTGTTTTTAAACTCCTTTTATAACTTCACCGCCGTCTCTGTCTCTCTGTCTTGGGTGGGTGGAAAAACAAAAGTCAGAAATGACCCACTTCCCGTAAAGCCATCGAGCTGAAATTTGGCACATGAACCCGTGTCACCTAACAATGCATTGTATCAAAATTTCAGATCGATCGAACTTACCGTAATTAAATTAATGCATTTTTAGTTTATCTATATACGACGTTTATAATTCAATTTCACGGTTTGTTATTGTTTTATTTTCACGTGACAGCTCAGTTCGCGCGTTGACGCGATGTACCTGGGTGCTTTTGTTTACATTTTACTTGCCACGCTGAGCTCGGTCCAGCGATCGGTGACCAGTTCTTTCCCCTCTCCCACCCCCGGGTTATAAAGCAAAGGGGAGTTAACACAGATTCAGTCAGTAAATATTTGTCGCGTTTGAACATAATCAATACTATATTATGTCTCAAATATAAGGGATTCATAGCCAAAAACTTTTGTTTTTACGGGTTTGTTTTATTTATTAGTAGTCCGTTGGGGCGTGTTTTGAGTAGTCCGTGAAGGGGGGGGGGCGTGTTTTGAGTACTACGTGGGGGCGTGTGATGTGAAAGGGGATAAGAATTGTGCTATTTTGAAATGGTGTTTTTATTGTTGTTGTTCTTGTTGTATGTATTGTGGTATCGAAGTGAAGAGTCTGAAGCCAGTGGCAAGCAGGGTCATATCAATACGCTTGTGACAGACAACGATGGCAGCAGTTCTGTTCTCTACAGCACGAGTGTCATTTCTCATGAGCAATATCCTGGCATTTGATGATGATGATGATGACTGGCATTCTCAATGCGCTCTGGTATTCAAAAACTCTCCCAAATAAAAATAGTCTTAAATTTTTGTCTTAAATTATTATTTTGTAATAGATTTCAGAAGACTGTTCCAAAATTGTGGTGCTGCCAGTTCAAAAGAGCGCACCCAAAGGAAATTTTTCTGGTATCCATCCACTCCGGGAAATTTCAGAAGGGGTGCGTAGAGGAACGCAGCTCCCTCAGAGATACATGTTCCTATTTTAATTCCTTCAAATACTGCGACGCTGATCCATTCTTACAGCCATACGTTAGTGACATAATCTTGTTGGCTATTCCCTCAGCCACAGAAAGCAAACAGTATTGAGCTTTTGTTGTCCCATCAATAACAAACAACACAACTGTAACAAAAAAAAATAATTTTGTTTAAATAATGTAAGAAATATTTAAAAATCATTTCACCAATTCTTCCTTCCACCTACACGTCCAACGAAATTTTCCATTCTTCCAAGAGCTAATGACAGGACATGACGTCACGCAGACATAATTTAATGGGTCGAGTTCGACCTTCAATTCGGGACTGTATCATCAATGGCGAGTCTGTTCTTGCCTCAGGCCTTACATGAACATGAATTATTTTTTTTTATTTTTTGGCTGTATTAGTGTATTTTTTAAAACGTTTTAGACCCCAAAGATTTGTTGGAATTCTCCCAGTTTGTGAGAAGTGACCACGGCACTCGTTCAGTGGCTAGCAAATCTAAATGATTACAATTAATATAATATCTTACACTCAATTTAGAGATTCATTTGATCTATTCCATCACTTGGACCAAGGTTGGACTCTCGGCTACAATATACGGATGGGAATCATAAAACATAATTTACTGAGTATAGGTGTGTGAACACTACAATCGTTATGTGTGTATGTGAGCGTATGAGCATCATGTATGTAAAAGGGTAGTGACTGGGTGGTTTATGAGTACTTGTGTGAGTCATTGTGTTTGTGTGCGTGTGTGTATGTGTATGAGTGGTATGGTGAGGTAAATGTGTGTTGAATGAGAGGGTGGTTATCTTGTGTGTGTGTAGGCGTCTGTGAAAGTGAGTGATAGTGTATGTGTTTAAATTTTTGTGTGTCTGTGTGTCTGTGAAAGTGAGGTTTAGTGTGTGTGTTTGTGTAGAGAAAGCGGGTGTGTGATTATAACATAATCTCAAATAAACCCTGTCATATATCCAGTAAATAGGAACGCCTTAATCGCTTTTGTTTCCCCTTAATTGTATGCTAAAGTATTCAGAAAAGTTAAAGTTATTCAAATCTGGCAGACGCTTTTACTTCCCTTGATCAAGTGTACGCTAGCTAATGTCTGGCAGGACAAGACACACATTCATTTCCTTTGCCCAATGAGTGTATATCACTACGCATTGATTTTAAATTATACATTTAAATTTCTTTTGTTTATTCCCAAACCCAAAGGAGTCATGGCGTAAGCGTGTAGGCAGTGTATAGGAAGAGTGTAGTATGAGTGTCAGAAAGGTGTAGAAATGGTATAGGAATAGTGTTGACTGTGTGTAAGAAAGGTGTAGAAATGGTATAGGAATAGTGTTGTATGAGTGTCATGTAGAAATGGTATAGGAATAGTGTTGTATGAGTGTCATGTAGAAATGGTATAGGAATAGTGTTGTATGAGTGTCATGTAGAAATGGTATAGGAATAGTGTTGTATGAGTGTCATGTAGAAATGGTATAGGAATAGTGTTGTATGAGTGTCATGTAGAAATGGTATAGGAATAGTGTTGTATGAGTGTCATGTAGAAATGGTATAGGAATAGTGTTGACTGTGGGTAGGCATTTGGTGAATACTTCGAAATAAAATGTCGGTCATCTTACGCTGGCCGAATATTATGTTATACTAGTGTATTACCCGTCAAAAATGGCGGAAGTTTTCAAGTGAAATCTATTAATTTTTTTAAAATGCACTTTTTTAAGGGCGCCTACGGCACCGACCTTTTTCAAAAGCCCAACTAACTTGTCCTTGTTTGATAAATACGAAATATTAAACTTTATGAAATGCACAAAAAGTATTTTATAATAGGGGTTGTAGGGCGCCTACAGCGCCCCCCTTTGTTTTTTTATATATTTTATAATTAACCATCATCAAATCCTTTTTTTACATTGTTCCCTTTTCCAAAATTAAAATATGAGCTAAAACAATGACGTCATATAATATTTTTTTACAGCGCATCTTTAATTTGCACACCTTTTGATGCATTGATGCAGTAATTTGGTGCGCTGCTTTCTAAAATTAGTATAGCGTTCCTTTTCAAAAATTAAAATATAAGCATAAAACAATGACGTCATATAATATTTTTATACAATCCATTCAGACAACGGGAATCAATATACACAATTAACATAACTAACTTATCCGTTTTTGATGAATACGAAATATCAAACTTGCTGAAATGTACACAAAGTATTTCAGAATAATTATAAATCCTCAAATCCTATTTTTACATCGTTCCCTTTTCAAAAATTAAAATTTAAGCATAAAACAATGATGTCATTTAATATTTTTATACAAAATCGATCGCAGCGCCACCTAACATAACCTAAAAATATTATATGACGTCATATCCGTTACATCCACACATACATACATACATACATACATACATACATACATACATACATACATACATACATACATACATACATACATACATACATACATACATACATACATACATACATAGATACATACATACATACATACATACATACATACATACATACATACATACATACATACATACATACATACATACATACATACATACATACATACATACATACATACATACATACATACATACTACATACATACATACATACATACATACATACATACATACATACATACATACATACATACATACATACATACATACATACATACATACATACATACATACATACATACATACATACATACATACATACATACATACATACATACATACATACATACATACATACATACATACATACATACATACATACATACATACATACATACATACATACATACATACATACATACATACATACATACATACATACATACATACATACATACATACATACATACATACATACATACATACATACATACATACATACATACATACATACAGACGACGGGAATTATGTATATTGATATTGAAAATATGATGTGAACGATGCCAAAAACAAAATTGAATACAAAAATAAATGTTCTAACTGTATGAAATGTGTAGTGTAGGTTATTTATCTGAATGAGCATATCCTGCTGATAAAAAAAAATCGACAAGAACTTTCTCGTCTCTCGTTTCACTTCTTCCTTTTTTAAACCAAACGAGACATGAAATATTGACCAGAAGTTGACCAATCAGATAACAAAACGACAAGATCCTTTCACACTTCCGGACGAAGTTATCGGATCGTAGCAGGCGACAAGGAATCGCACTTTAAATTTTTCAAAATCACCGGTATAGATTACATTTTTCTTGTCCTGCATGGAGGAGGAAAAAAATGTTCTGAGCATTCTCTAAACAAGTCATAAATTATGCAGAGAGAATTGTTTCTTTCTGAGCTCCTTCAAGCGGTGTTTGCGTCTTAGAGAGCGTTTAAGTTTTTTTACGACATGCGAGAAAAGCCTTAAGTGAAAATTCTTTCGATTAACTTTCTACATCAACAAATTTGGTGTCTTTCTACATCAACAAATTTGGTGTCTAAAAACATCAACAAATTTGGTGTCTTAATACATCAACAAATTTGGTGTCTTAATACATCAACAAATTTGGTGTCTTTCTACATCAACAAATTTGGTGTCTTAATACATATACAAATTTGGTGTCTTAATACATCAACAAATTTGGTGTCTTAATACATCAACAAATTTGGTGTCTTAATACATCAACAAATTTGGTGTCTTAATACATCAACAAATTTGGTGTCTTTCTACATCAACAAATTTGGTGTCTTAATACATATACAAATTTGGTGTCTTAATACATCAACAAATTTGGTGTCTTTCTACATCAACAAGTTTGGTGTCTTAATACATCAACAAATTTGGTGTCTTTATAGAATTCTGCTTCTAAAAATGGTTTCCAAAGATGTTTGGTTAAATAGTAGAACACTTGTTAATTGATATTTATACACTAAAAAGAATTGATCATTTCTGTAAATCGCTGGAAATACCGTATCTGAGATATCATGCTGTGAAATGCTTGCGGTATAATACAAATCTACAATATTGTAATCACAGCAACTCTTTGAATGTCTGAATCAGGAAAGAAATATGCGTTATAAAAGTGTTCAAAACAAAAATTTTTTTCGCTCAGCTGAATAGCTCTTTGTTCCATTAAAAATAAATAAATTTATGTTTATTTTTTTTACATCAGTGTTGTGACCCTTGACCTCACTTCCTTTGCCGTTTAAGCTGCAGTGTAGCAGTAGTTTAAATTACGTCCCCTTGAATCTCTCTCTCTCTCTCTCTCTCACTCCCCCCTCTCTCTCTCTCCCTCTCGTGGCACCTTCTAACTCTGAACAGTTGATACCCTTTTAGTTCTGTCTTCACCAGGTCTTTTCGATCTGCCTAATCCCTAAGATCTTTTCTAGCAAGTGCTTATCTCTATTTGGCATGGTCGTTCTCATGGTATGACCTTTCCATCTTTACTTTTTCTTCGGGGTTTTTCGCTTAATACATTGAAATTCATGCTATGAGTGTTCAAATGTGATGAGTTGACAATCTTCTCTTTCATATCCCATGTCTTTCTATTTGACACGTTATTTTTTTTTAAGCTGTTCCAATGACAATAATATTACGTCAGTTGAACAAGCGTAAGTAAACTAATTTTCTTACCCCCGTGCTTTCAATACGTTGTACAAGACAACACAAAAATAAGCTCACTTTTTTAGTGACATTTTTATGTTCTCTTGTTGCTTGGAGTTTCGAAAAAGGACCTTTGGCAAAATTTAAAATAACATAATGAAGATGCTAACGTTACCCAAGTAATACCTTGTAACCAAACAACCACTGGCCTTGTAACCCAACAACCACTGGCCTTGTAACCCAACAACCACTGGCCTTGTAACCCAACAACTACTGTCCTTGTAACCCAACAACCACTGTCCTTGTAACCCAACAACCACTGGCCTTGTAACCCAACAACCACTGGCCTTGTAACCCAACAACCACTGGCCTTGTAACCCAACAACCACTGGCCTTGTAACCCAACAACTACTGGCCTTGTAACCCAACCACTGTCCTTGTAACCCAACAACCACTGGCCTTGTAACCCAACTACTGGCCTTGTAACCCAACAACTACTGGCCTTGTAACCCAACAACCACTGGCCTTGTAACCCAACAACTACTGGCCTTGTAACCCAACAACCACTGGCCTTGTAACCCAACAACCACTGGCCTTGTAACCCAACAACTACTGGCCTTGTAACCCAACCACTGTCCTTGTAACCCAACAACCACTGGCCTTGTAACCCAACAACCACTGGCCTTGTAACCCAACAACTACTGGCCTTGTAACCCAACCACTGTCCTTGTAACCCAACAACCACTGGCCTTGTAACCCAACTACTGGCCTTGTAACCCAACAACTACTGGCCTTGTAACCCAACAACCACTGGCCTTGTAACCCAACAACTACTGGCCTTGTAACCCAACAACCACTGGCCTTGTAACCCAACAACTACTGGCCTTGTAACCCAACAACTACTGGCCTTGTAACCCAACAACTACTGGCCTTGTAACCCAACAACTACTGGCCTTGTAACCCAACAGCTACTGGCCTTGTAACCCAACAACTACTGGCCTTGTAACCCAACATCCACTGGCCTTGTAACCCAACAACCACAGGCCTTGTAACCCAACAACCACTGGCCTTGTAACCCAAAAACTACTGGCCTTGTAACCCAACAGCTACTGGCCTTGTAACCCAACAACTACTGGCCTTGTAACCCAACAACCACTGGCCTTGTAACCCAACAACCACAGGCCTTGTAACCCAACAACTACTGGCCTTGTAACCCAACAACTACTGGCCTTGTAACCCAACAACTACTGGCCTTGTAACCCAACAACTACTGGCCTTGTAACCAAACAACTACTGGCCTTGTAACCCAACAACTACTGGCCTTGTAACCCAACAACTACTGGCCTTGTAACCCAACAACCACTGGCCTTGTAACCCAACTACTGGCCTTGTAACCCAACAACTACTGGCCTTGTAACCCAACAACTACTGGCCTTGTAACCAAACAACTACTGGCCTTGTAACCCAACAACTACTGGCCTTGTAACCCAACAACTACTGGCCTTGTAACCCAACAACTACTGGCCTTTCGCCCCTGATCTTAATTAGCGACACTAACTAAATCGACTTTGAATTGTTTTGTTCTTATATAAATCAATGAATTATACTTCTTCAAAATACATTACAAAGTGTCACGTGATTCTTTCATTCTACTTTCACAGGTGAGTGATCTTCAAGAGGTATTACAAGTTGGCTGAATTAAGGTCAAGTGAACCCCGTCTTAAAACTTACAAGGCACACGTCTATAGCGCAAGTTACCTTCTATATCGTCACCTTTACGCTCAAGTTACCTTCTATATCGTCACCTTTACGCTCAAGTTACCATAGGTTTTTTGCAGGACTTTGCAATGATCAACGATTACGCAGTTTGATTGACGCCAAAATCATAATCAAACACATTAAAAGTGGATGTCGTCTAATCGAATTAAGTGCTAATGGTAGGAAAGGTGCTGCAGAGATCTGTGTGATAGAATAATTCAATTATAAACTAATGGTTACCATTTTTACATTGAAAGAATGTTTCATGTAAAGGCAGTCTGATCAACTCAGTGGCATATACTATGAAGTTTTAAAACACTAATAGTTCATCATCCTGTACGCAGATATCCGTAACTAACAACAAACTAACAACTAATTAGTTTAACAGTACCATCTAGGTGATTGTTTTTCAATGTTTACTGGATGATTTGAAACCCAAAAAAAAACCACCTGGATAATTGTTTTAATTCCTACAAATCAAACATCTCTAAGAGATGTAATTTGTCACGAAAATTGATTGAACCATTCACAGGGTTCATTACTCCATTTGTGCCGATATGTTCAAGTGAGACCTCGGATAAAGGGAAAATCTGACTTACCGAATAGGAACCTATTTCCCTTCATTAACAACCGACCGTCCTCAAGAGCGAGCTATCGTGTTTCATTCCAACCAGTCACCAGGTGAGAGCTTTGTTTCTGAATAACTGTTGTTGTGATGTGGTGGTATTACTGTTTTTGTTGTGATGTGGTGGCATTACTGTTTTTGTTGTGATGTGGTGGCATTACTGTTGTTGTTGTGATGTGGTGGTATTACTGTTGTTATTATTGCTGGTATTGTCAGCGGAGCTTCTTTTTAAAAAGAAAATCTAGATCATACGTGACCGGGTTTGATATAATTCACTGAACACTCGGCCATTTTCCCCTTTCAGCGCTGATTTTAAAAGTAATATAGCGTTTTCATTTTTTTTTAAATTTTGTTTAACCCTTAAAACTTTAATGATCATCTTTAAACAATCATATGCTACGTCGTAGGGGTTGAAACTTAGCTGACAGCTTTAATCATAAATCAAGTCCTTATCTTTGTTTTTTTATTTAAACCCCAAGTTTATGTATATTATTTACACTAGTTGTATTACTGCGATGGCTAGGGAAACACAGATTCAATACACTAGTTGTATTACTGCGATGGCTAGGGAAACACAGATTCAATACACCAATATTTTCTTTGTCTTGTCTTTCCATGGATCGTTTTGAGTATTTGACTTAAGCAGAAACGACTTTTAAAGATTAAATCTGAAATTTGGTTCCCAGTAAGGACTAAACACGCAGCAATTACCTTCATCACAAAAGAACAACCAGAGGAAATCTTGGTTCACAGTAAGGACTAAACACGCAGCATTAACTTTCATCACAACAGAACAAGAGGAAATCGTGAATATTGTAAATGTTAAGTCTCTATGTTTAGGTGGATTGTACCTTGCTCTCCGCTACACACAACATACACAAGAGATGACACAAGTCTGTTTAACAATGCAATGTTTATTCTGCTATACACAACTGTACAAACTGGCTGTCTGCCTTGACATCAAATACATCTGTATATAACTGGATGTATGCTCAAGCATGCCCTCGCTCCGACTCGACCGCTCCTGGGCCCATGCTCAAGTCCTCTTCAGATCTACGTAAATACACAAAGTTTCCAAGTCCCCTCGGTCCGACCCGACCGCTTCTGGGCGACGTTAAACTCAACTCTGTGTTACTGCAACCTTGCAGCTCCCCGGTCTACCCTGACCGGTCTGACCGCACAACACTGTGCGAACTACCCAACTCTCTGCAACTCGTCTCGACTACTCTCTTATAACCCCCCCCAACTGGTCTCAACTGACCCTGGCGTGTCCTCTGGTCATGTCCCTGACATATCCCGTGTGACCAGAAGTTCACTCAGACATCACTAGACATTATTCCCGTGATAGGAGTTCATACCCGTCAACAACGCCTTGACCCGACTCCAACACTGGCTCACAACAATCTCACAACAATCTCACAACAATCATTCGCAGTGATTCTCATACCCTGACATATCCCCCCTCTTCCGTTAGATTCTACTTACGGGTAGAATCTCACAATACAACAAAGTCAGGGCATGGAATCACTGCACATTACAATTACAATAATATAATACATAATGAATTAATATCTTTCAAAATAATTTTATACACAACATTGCATGAAAAAAAAACAATAGTATATACAACACAGAGCATAAATCCACTTGGTCGTACCTTAATACGACTTCACTAACCCGCAACGTCATTCGAGATGGACAGCCGTCATACTACCACCCCTGAATTACATACTCTATATATACATTAGTGCAAAAAGAAAATATATATACATGTGAAGTCTTAATGCATCTCATTATCACTAATAATCAATCCATCTAACAATATGCCATTTACAAATCTTGGAAAAAAAGAAAAAAAAATTACACACACACAAAATTCTAACACTTAAGCACTTGTCCACATCATGTGGCATATTACGGAGCAATCACTGCTCACTTAATTACTTTTTAATAACACCTGGGTTATTAAGCTCTCTTATCCCTCCATAGGCACAGTTCTAAATCTATGTATATAAATACAGCCCATCGCTCCTGCCACACAGGAACTTGGTTAATTGATAAACAAAAACTGCCCATCACTCCTGCCGCACAGGACGTAGTTAATTATATAACAGAGGGAGCCTATCTCCCATGCCATACAGGTCTGACTTCCTACTTCTTGACTACTCGTACATTATTATCTTAATTCTCAAAGAACCAACCTTCGACCTACTACTGGTCATAACACCTCACATAATTAGTATCCAACAATTGACCATTTTTACGCTAGATTGTTTTCTATTTACAACTGACTCTACTGGTACCTCATATAAATTCCTTAAGATATTTATTCCAGGATTACCTCCAGCATGAGATAATGTTATAGGGATAACTACTTATCCAAACTATAAACATTTCAGCCTGATTGTATTTAACCCATTACAATCAATTATATAACAATCATCAATCATGTGCATATAGTAGTCGTAATTAACATAATTCATCATAATAATCATAATACCCCAGATTGCAATTAAATATGTCATTAATTACAACTAGCTCTGTCCACATCATGGGACCTATAAGGAACAGTCACTGTTCTCCTATGTATATTTCACGTCCCCACAGCGGGATCCTTCCCGGACAGTCATTGTCCTCCTATGTATCTTTTAACGTCCCCATAGCGGGACCCTTTTTATCCGTATCATCATAAACATAATATGATACTCATCACAAAACTTAAAGCATATTCATAATTCATTAATACAATTCATTTCATCATCAAAATCACCAACATTATTTTCAGCAGAACCTATCAACAATACATATCCTTGTAATCAAGAATGTCCTGATATCTCCAGGGCGAAACATTTCTTATATCATTACCCCAATGGCCATGACCCTCAAAATACGTCATCAATACCCAGTATAGTACTGGTACCCATGACACAATACATGTTATAAAAAAATGACACGAGGTCACCTGGACCCCGCAAGTTCTAACAAAAAAACCTTATTATCTCTTATAGTTATCAACAAAAAAAACCCACATCATCTTGAAAACGAAATCATAGTTAACACAAAAACCACATCATCATCATAACAAATATCATCTTCATATATATCAATACACAGGCCAAAAATTTCATAACATTGAAAAAAATCATAGCCGTTGTATCTGAGGGTGGGATATTACGTTTGTCCCCAATCCTAAATAACAAACGACCCTGGTTTCCGTTATACAGGCTGATGTGTTCTAAGTCATGCCTACGCGGCACTTCCCACGTGGGTATAACAATACCGCAGCTAGTGTCATAATAACCCTGACCTTTGAATTTTCCTTCTTGACCCCTTGTGTCTATGACTACATCTGCGCACGCGCCACTTTCACCCCCACGACTTACTGTTCTCCCCAGGACTTCAGCTATCAACAAAAACATTACTCTTAACGGACCAGCGAAGCCGTTATCTTTCTTTGTAAGCCTGTCCTGTGAGCTTTTGTCGGTCATGGTCTGCGTATTACCGGCCCGTCTTGACCGTAATGTGTCAATGTCCTTACGTAACTGTGCAACGTTTACCGTGCTATGTGTTTGGATGTCGCACCCGTATTCTGTGTCCCCCGACTCCAAGCTATGACCCGCTGAGCACATGTCATTGTCATATTTTTTTGTGAGCTTGCTTTTTTCTACCCTCTCTGTAGTCAACTCAGTTTTTCGCTCCTTAGTAGCATTACATTCCTGTGTACTTTTTTTTCCTTCTGAGGGCTTCACCTCATCTTTACTATCTGGGTCACTAATTTTTTCTATGTCCACTTGGCGACCTTTGTCAACAATTTCCTCTTTCTCTATCAACTCTTTGTTCTCATTTTCGTACGGTTTTTCAACAATACTATGGTGTGTCTTGCACCTTCTCTGCACCATAGCTGTCATATCTTTCCCTGTTAACCTGAGGCTTAAGTCAGCCATTTTTTCTTCTTTGTCCGTTATGATTCGCCATAATTCCGTTATGTCTTCTTTGTTACGTTCTACCTTTAGGGTTAACTGCTTATTGACCTCTTCTTTTTGAGTCAGTCTTTCTTTAATATTTTTGTTTTCTATCTCTCTTTCCTTTAGCTCCCTCTGTAATTTTTCCATAAGTTCGTCGTTATCATCCAGCGTCCTATTCAGCCCTGTTATATTTTGGTTTGCAATTATTAAGTTTATTTCCATCTCTGCTAGTTTTTCATCTTTCCCCTTGAATATTTTTATCAAATTAGAATACACTTCATCCATTTCGGTACTTTTCATTTTCATGTTCATGGACTTAACTTCAGATTCATTCATTTTTATTTTGTGCTCTCTCTTCAATTCTTCTAATAAATCATCTTTGTCTGCTAAACTCTTACTCAGATTGTCGTGTGTAATCATTAGGTTTCTCTCCCTTTCTATGTTTTTTCTCTCTTTTTCTTTTATTTCCCTCTGTAATTTTTCTAATATTTCATCTTTTTCAACCCCAGACTTCTTCAACTCTGTTATATGTTGGTTTGCCTTGTTTACATTTATCTCCATCTCTGCTAGTATGCCCTCTTTCACCTTGAGTATTTCTAATAATCTGGGAAAATATCTCTCCATTGAGTCGATTTTCATTTTTAAACTCAATAGCTCGACTTCTTTTTCATCTACTTTTGTTTTGTGGTCACTCTTTAATTTGTCTAATAACTCCACTTTGTCGTTTAGCTTTCTTTCTACTTTTCCCAATAATTCCTCTTTTTCAACCAACTGACTTTCTCGTTCGGCAATTTTCATTCTTACTTCAATTGACTCAGCTTCAGTTTCCTCTATTTTTAATTTGTTTTCCACGTCTTCTTTTTCTAGTTCTTTAAGTCTGTTTTGAACGCTACGTACTGTTGATTGTAATTCATTTACTGTATCTGTGTGTTCCGCTATTTCCTTATCTTTGTTGAACAATGCGGCTTTTAGCCTGTCTACAAGGCTCAGGTTGTCTGCCAATTCCAAGTTTAACCAATCTATTTCTTTTTTATCTTCGGCGTTACGGTTTTTAAGGAAACTAATTTCCATTTCTTTTTTGTCATATTCTTCATATTTCTTTATATATTGTCTTTTGTTCTTAGGGGAATTCTCATGAACTTCAGTAACTTTCTTACTCTTGGGCTTGTGATCACCCTGGATCATGTTTTCCTTTTCATACCTTACGATATTGACCGGTTCTTCGGGATTCTCATGTCTATAATATTTAAACTGGCCAGCTGATGGGTCCGCCACCCTATAAACCTCTTCCGTTAAATATGGATCTTCACAATATATACTGGCTATTCCATAGAGTACTTCCTCACAGTTAATAACTTCACTGTCGTAGTGTTCTGTCTCTTCTATAGCCCTTCTCTGTCTTTTAGCCTCTAATTTTGATTGTCTCTTTTCGTATTGTCTACGTTTTTTCTCATCTTTTATCTGTCGCTGTCTTTGTCTCTCTTCGTTTTGTCTCAGTAATTTTTCATCTTCTTTATGCCACTTTGCCCGTACTTCCTCAATTTTATTAATCCACCATCTATCCTTGTCCGCCATTATTTTATCTAGCTTTTATATTTACTTTTTATAATCTAGCTTCCTTTATTGTCCGTTTATATCTGACAGGTATGCTATATCTATATATATTATCTAACAGATCAATCTTGCTATAGCACACTTTCCCAATTTAACACTATTTTATAAGTAATTAAGTACGTACTTACTGTGGGTTATATTTCAGACATAATAGCCATATACAATGAAAGTCCCATTACACAATAAATATCCATTCGTAAGAAGTTCACAAAGTCACACTTTTTGCAGTTTCCTTGTCACATAGTAATGTTTTTCTCCACCTTGAATATCTTCTCGATCTTGTCCCGATTTGAACTGTGGTGCTGTGGGTCGTCTCGGCTCCTCAGGGTCCCACTGGGGCAGGATGGTTGGTTCTGCAACTTGACCTCCCGGTACGGTTTGTAATCGTCTTCTCTCGTAGTTGGCACCGTCTGGTTCCGACGTCGTTGTTTTGCTGGTTCTGGTTCGAGGTATCTCTTGTAGTTGGTCTTCTGGCTGGTAATGTTCCGTACTGGAACTTGCTAGGCATCGTCTATCAGAAAATCCGCTGATACGTTGATCGTTGCCCTGTCTGCCCGTGTTCGTCGCTGGTTGATCGTCGTTGTGCTGTTGTAAGACGTATGCCCTACGATGGATACAGTAGTCTGTATCAGAGGCGCTGTACTGAAAAGTACAGGCGCACATACCGCTGTGCTGATGTGGTTCCGTCCCATCTCTCGTAGTGTTTGGCGGTGCTAGGCAATCCAGAGACAATTCGGGCCCCCATGTTAAGTCTCTATGTTTAGGTGGATTGTACCTTGCTCTCCGCTACACACAACATACACAAGAGATGACACAAGTCTGTTTAACAATGCAATGTTTATTCTGCTATACACAACTGTACAAACTGGCTGTCTGCCTTGACATCAAATACATCTGTATATAACTGGCTGTATGCTCAAGCATGCCCTCGGTCTGACTCGACCGCTCCTGGGCCCATGCTCAAGTCCTCTTCAGATCTACGTAAATACACAAAGTTTCCAAGTCCCCTCGGTCCGACCCGACCGCTTCTGGGCGACGTTAAACTCAACTCTGTGTTACTGCAACCTTGCAGCTCCCCGGTCTACCCTGACCGGTCTGACCGCACAACACTGTGCGAACTACCCAACTCTCTGCAACTCGTCTCGACTACTCTCTTATAAACCCCCCCAACTGGTCTCAACTGACCCTGGCGTGTCCTCTGGTCATGTCCCTGACATATCCCGTGTGACCAGAAGTTCACTCAGACATCACTAGACATTATTCCCGTGATAGGAGTTCATACCCGTCAACAACGCCTTGACCCGACTCCAACACTGGCTCACAACAATCTCACAACAATCTCACAACAATCATTCGCAGTGATTCTCATACCCTGACAGTAAACATGATGAACTTCGCGGGTCCTCAAAAACTTGGTTTAAATTCTGTGAAGAGAAAAATTTTGACTTTCTAAATGGTGCCAATAATCACATAACTCATAAGCACGTTTTTGTGACAACTAAAGAAATGTAAAATTGTTGGGGTTTTTCCACATAAATGGCATCATTAAATTTGTATCCGACCTGAACTATACCAAAAAATTATTCGAATTATTCGACCACTCATTTCAAAGACAATATTTTAAAAGATTCTAATTTGAACTTTATTTTTTACGAGCATCAAAGCCCGTCAAGGACGTCCCGCCACCATTCGGTGGCATGTTGTAACTCCCCTCCAACAACCGTCTCGACCGGCATTCATGTGCATCACGTCAATAAAAACAACCCGTAAAAAAACAAGTTTTTGACTATAAATCCTTTATGTATGAGACGTAACTAAAAGAATGTTCATTATAATATGCAGCGCAAGACCATCCAAAAATACAAAAGTGTAGTTGTGTCGTAAAACATGTTTAATATAATGCGCACCGATCAGGAATATGTTTATAAAAAGTGTTGTCAGTAAAATACGCACCTTATTGCGCGACAGAAAAGTTGTTCAATATAATGCGCACCCTTACAATCTATCTAAAAAAATAACATGATACATAGGAATAAATAAAATAATCTAAAAAATCAATAATTTAATTACGGTACATGCGATCGATCTGAAATTTTGAAACATTGTTATTATTATCGGTACAAAACTGCCTGCAAAATTTCAGCTCGCTAGCTTACGAGCAAGTGGGTTAAAAATCGATCAAAAGTTTTGGTGACAAGCAAGGGCGGGCGGCCGCAGACACCACGAGTTAATATAAAGGATTTAAAAATACTATTCGTTATAGTTAAAATAAATAATTCGTAAAAACAGAGCTTTTCGCTATAAATCCCAACGCGCATAACGCAAAATAAAGTCTTGGGAGAAATACTGCACCAAAAATAACTAGTTTTGAACGTCTGCTTAAATGGCGTAAACGTGTTCAATATGATTGGCTGTAGGAGTCATATGTGTTTTAGGGACCAATCGCTATAGATGACCGGACAGAACGGACAGAGAGTACAGAAACTTGCCTTTTATAATATAGGGATTTTCAAAGTATACACGGGAAGCGTGGTTAATTTTTTAACTTAGTGTTTGTATGGCGTGCGAAATTTGCACATCACTTTTTCCCCAAACAAAATGTTTATTTTATTTTTAAAAATATTTGTTACATTTATTTTTAAAATGTATTTATAATTTGAGGCAAAACGCTGCAAACAATTTTATAAATGCAACGGAATAAACACTACTGTAATATCGGTACACCTTTCAAGCAGGAAATCCGTATTTCAGGTGAATTCCTATTTGTTGAAAGTGATGGTGACAACTTCACGGTGGTAGACTGCGTCATCCAACTCGACTAAACAGTCCACAGACTGATATCTCACTGTCGCAGTAGAAAATGGCTGTAATAAATATCATTACAGCTTGGCCTCCGTGTTGTATTGGCTGTAATAAATATCATTGCAGCTTGGCCTCCGTGTTGTATTGGCTGTAATAAATATCATTACAGCTTGGCCTCCGTGTTGTATTGGCTGTAACCATTTATGTTTTACTTACACCAAATCAGGAACACATTTGTCATTTCTCGAATCTGGTTGTGTCTCGCCACTCAGTCTTAAAATAGATGATAGATTTAAGGTTTTCAACGAAAGTGTATTTCTTGCCACATATTCATTTAAAATTCCATCTCTTATTTGGAGATGAAAATGCTGATTTGTTAAGGACAGCATTTGCCACAAGGTGACACATTACAAATATAAGTAAGCGACATTTGAAATTCTCAGTACACAACTAAGAGAAAACTGGAATAGAAAGACTAGCTTGATGAGGAAAGATATCTGGTAGGAAAGACAGAGAGTAGCATGCGTGGAGAGACAGGAAGACAGAGAATAGCATACGTGGAAAGACAGGAAGACAGAGAATAACATACGTGGAGAGACTGGAAGACAGTGAATAACATACGTGGAGAGACAGGAAGACGGAGAATAACATACGTCGAGAGACAGGAAGACAGAGAATAACATACGTGGAGAGAAATGAAGACACAGAATAATGTACATGGAGAGACAGGAAGACAGAGAATAACATACGTGGAGAGACAGGAAGACAGAGAATAACATACATGGAGAGACAGGAAGACAGAGAATAACTAACATACGTGGAGATGCCGAGTGATTGGACCACAAATATGAGTGTAAGTGTAAGGAATGACGACTTCCTGGTAACATCTAGAAGCCGCGAGAAATGGTGAGTCCATAAATCTCTGGTCCAGACCTGCCACTTTATGATGACGAATTTAGTCAACTCGCCTGCCCTTATTTCACTCGTGTGTTTAATCTTCCCGTTTAACGGCAAGGATTTGGCTTATAACTTAACTAGAGGATGGCTTAAGTCAGTCCATTTGAATATTAACAGTGGCTTTCCCAAAGGCGACGGGTTTCCGAAGAAAAACCCCTTACAGAAAAAGTGAAATGCTTTTAGTCAAGTCGTAGCTAAGATCAGTGATAAAGTAAGACTTAGTCAGGTTTAATTCGTGTTCGTTCATCAAAAAGCTGGTAAACATTTTGCCAGAACTAATAACAATTTCATTAAATGAACTCAGTTATTATTCTTGTTTACATGGATATACTTAGATTATCTAAAACCACTATAATTAAGTAATCAAGAGAAAAGCAAAGTGAAAAATTTTGGACTCTGTTTTATTAATTGATAAGGCTGGTAGTTATTAATTTTGTTTGTAATTTCGTCATAGGGCTTACATGTCTACACCGTGATTGTAGTTAATTAAAGGGCCTGTAATTTTGGTTCATAAAATTTGTAGTTTTTGGATTGATTGGATTTAGTTTAATTTATTAGATGTTTAGTTCTTGAGATATGGTGATGAATCTGTCAGTTGTGTTCAGATTGTAAGTATAAATATTGAAATAATCGTTTTTCGTTTATATATTTAGAAAATCCTCAAATTTTCGTGGTCGCTGAAATATTGAAATAAAAAACTCGCCTCTACTTGTAGCATGTCTAATCTTTCGCTGCAGCTCGCCATTTTATTACACGCTTTTATTTAAGTCACACTGTTTGTATGTTGTATGTTGTATCCGTCAAATCTTGTAACGTAAAATTACGCCACTTCTGGTGGTCCTAGAGATCTTTAAATTTTACCACAGATAGATCGTAGATGACAATGCATTGTATCAAAATTTCAGATCGATCGAATGTACCGTAATTAAATGAATGCATTTTTAGTTTTTAGTTTATGTCTATATTATCGCTCACCCAATGAACCACGTCACAATTCGCCCTAGAGGGATATACGCAATCTCAATGTGTTGATGTCAGAAGTTGTCAGAAATTGGTGGTCGAATTGTTAGCGATAGTGTAATAGAGCTGACCTGTAGGTGCGGGGTTCATTTTTCAGTTGGGGAAACTTTTTTTTTATTACATAAATTTGTAATTAATAATCTCTTTTTAATCACATTTAAGATATTGACAATGAAGTTTAACGAATTAAATTGAATTGATAAGGTCGAAAAATCGGTTAAAAAAATTTTGATACTAAAAAGTAGAAAATAAAATATTTAAAAAATCTTTTTTTTAAAAACGACATGCTTTTATTTACATATAGAAAGTGCACTAAAAAGAAGAAAATAAATTTTTTCAATCCTTGAACCTATCGACTGCACATAAAAGCGTGGGGCCCTCATCACAACTCGCTATCATGTACAAGACTGTGAAACATAAATACAAATTTATATGAATATTAATAAACATTAAAAGTTTCACAACTTTGATCATATACATGCTACTATCATATTAATTAGAAAAAAATTATCTATATGCAAAAGAGTAGTTGCAAGAAGAAATGAGTTGTGATGGGCACCCCACGCTTTTATGTGCAGTCGATAGGTTCACGGATTGAAAATTTTTATTTTCTTCTTTTTAGTGCACTTTCTATATGTAAATAAAAGCGTGTCGTTTTTAAAAAAAGCCTAAAAAATCAACAAAATATTTCCAGAGTTCATTGTCATCATCTATATACATATACAAAAATCAAAGTATGTCTGTGTGTGTGTGTGTGCATGCCCTTCATAGTTGACTAAACCATTCATCTGATCGTCATGAAACTTTTGGAGACTTATATGAGATATGTAAAAATTAGTTTTAAGCGCTAGTTACTGTGTAAATTGTTTGTCTTAACCAAACTCTGTATATAAAATCTTCAAAGCCAATATTAAAATGCTATAGGGCAGTGCTTCTCAAAGTGGTGGTCCACGGACCAGTGCTTCACAAAGTGGTGGTCCACGGACCAGTGCCTCTCAAAGTGGTGCCGGTCCGTGAGCCATCCGCCGCCGGTCCACAGAAGTTATCAAAAAAGGACAGACAAAATTGTCAGTGCAGGTAAAATAGTGCACCGGTCCCTGGTGCAATGTAAAAAATTCCTGCCGGTCCGCCATACTAAAAAGTTTGAGAAGCACGGCTATAGGGTACTTAACTCCTAATAGTAATTCCTTTGGTGCTGGGGGCCCGAAAAGTCCTTTTTCTTAACGTTTAAGATTTTATTCACCATTCAGTTATTAACAATCGTTACAAATAATAACACATGTATCCATTTATATACAAATTGAAATGAATAGGTGTTTTGAATTTTATATCTTGCACTGAATGGGCCCTAAGGCCCTTAATGTCGTGATTTTTTGCTTATATGAGCTATATAAAAATTAGTATTAGGGTAAAATACTGAGAAAATTAATGGATCTTGACCAAACTTAGTATATAAAAACTCAAGGGTCTATATTTTATTACTATAGGTCACTAAACTCCTAATTTTCATACCCGCGGGACAGGGAGCCCAAAATGAATGTTTTTAGTAAATGTTTAATATTTTATCGTCCATTCAATTTTTAACAATATTGAGAAATATAAATAAATGTATGTATTTTGAAATTTATTCAAATGAACATGTGTTTCGCACTTTATTTCCAGCAATAATTGGGCCCTGGGGCCCTCAATCTCGTTTTTTGCTTATACAAGATTTAAGAACATTAATTTATGCGTTAGCTACTGAGTAAATGATTGGATCTTAACCAAACTTTGTATACGAAAACGTGGTAGTCCATATTAAAATAATATAGGGTACAGAACTTCAAATGTTCATTCTTTCGGGGCCGGGGGCCCCAAATGTCTTGTTTCATATATGTTTCAGATATTTTTGCCATTCAATAATTATTAACGATCTTGATAAATATATCCGTGATGAATCTGAATTAAAATGAAAAAGGTTTTTTTAAATTGACATCTCGCACCGAATAGGCCCGGGACCCCTTTATGTGGCTTTTTAAACTATATTAGCCATATTAAAATTAGTTTAAGCGTTAAATAATGAGAAAATAAATGGATTTTGACTAAACTTAGAATATAAAAACTTTAAGAACCTATACTATATTATTATAGGGCACTGAACTTCTTATGTCCATTCCCACGGAGCTGGGGGCCCCAAATGTCATTTTTACTGCACGATAATAATTTAATTACCATTTCAATTTTAGACGATATTGAGATTTTTATTTTGAGTACAATGGCAATAAATAATTTAATTATCACTAATTTTTCAGCCGGGCCCCTTGATATCTTTTTTCTTCTTTTGTAAGCTTTTTTTATTATTTATTTATTTATTTATCCGTTTGCTATGAAACTTGGATTTTGTTTATTTGCAAACTTGCGCGAAGGTTTCTGGCATAATTTTTTAAAATACATTCCATTCATTGGTTTCTTTAAATTTAATCATTTTTTATTGAGATCGTTGCAACGCGCGACGGGTCTGCTAGTTTATTCATATTTTTAAAGTACCGTATATACTCGTTCTATATCCCGTTCGTTCATAAGCCGACACACACACACACACTTTTGGAAGAGAAAAGTATTGAAAGTGTATAACCCGCTCGCAAGCCAACCTCCCATAAATATTAGGTCAGCTTAAACAAAATGGTACACATTTTTTAAAACTACAAGCTAAATCGGTCATTATGATTGTTTACTTTGTACTGCCTATTTCAAAAAAAATATTATTTGGTAAACAGTGACGAAAGCTCGTACATTTAAATTCGTTGTTGAAAACAAAATTTGTAAAACAATTTATTAAAACGTTTACAAAAGTTAATAAAATGATTAAATATGGTAAGTGCAGATGTTTAATAATGTATTATAGCTTCTGGTAGAGCAGTCGAATCTTGTAGAATGTAGAAAAGTACCTTGGTGATATACAATAACAACACCGATATTCAATATCCATGCAGAAATACGTTAATGACCCGCTCGTAAGCCGACCCCCCAACTCCCCCCCCCCTAGATTTTGTCCAAAAAAGGTCAGTACCCTTACTATCTCAAATGTTATATTATTCAAAGTACTCTCTTACTCTCTTACTCTGTTACTCAGACTGCCAGCCTAATGTTTCCTTAAGCACGTTTCCATAATTACCCTGATCCAAACTAAGTCTTCTGTTTCCACTCAAAAGTTGAATCAACTATGACGTAATGTCTGGAATGTAGGGTCACTGAAATCTGATCTCTAAACTCCTGGAATCATACATTCACTTGGTTTCATTTATCATTTTTCCCCTTACTGTGACGGACAATGGTTTAAGGAAATTATTGTAATTTGTAAGACATGAAGCAAAAAACTTTCAAGTCTGGAGATCACGACGCTATAACCCAACTCCACGCAACCCCTCCACTGCCGTACATACAATATTTATTCTTACCGCACTTCAATGGCTCTAATTAACATAAAGTTAACAATCTTTGTTGTCAGACATATTTAAGTATACCATCTTTATTCAGAAAATCCATTTTATACTTGATAAAACTGACATTATCTATTGTGTCAATGACCCTGGCTCTACGTTAGAAACTCTCCAACCTCAGCTTCATTATGTTGACTTGTAAAATTGCTTTCTTGTATTGTTGCTCGTGTCATTACGAAAAATTCTTTTGATGATTGACAAAATCAAATAAAGACGGACGTCATGAGAGAATGACAACGGCATTCTACGTTAAATTGAAAAATAAAATCTGACTTGTCAGTACATATTGAATCACAGTATAGACCGAAGACGGTATCCAGCAATTTTCATTAACCGTCCTCGGTTGGACGATTCGTTTTGAATTAAAGGAATATTACTGCGGGAGCTAAAAAGTCTGACTACTTATAATTACAAAAGCAAGTAACACAAAGCAACACTAAGCAACACCAAATAACAACAAAAACAACACCAAGCAACACCAAATAAAACCCATCGCATAAAAACTTATGAGCCCATGAGTTATAGTCGGACACTCTAAGGCAGTGGTTCTCAACCTTTTGAGATTCAAGGACCACTTGAAAAATGTGTGTCTTAGCCGCGGACCACTGCTGAAAATTTTGCTACTCCCGTGCAGGAAAATTATAGATAATTGTGATTTGTATATAAATTAAAATTTCATATTCGCGGGACCACCAAGGACATCTCAGCGGACCGCTAGTGGTCCGCGGTCCACACGTTGAGAACCACTGCTCTAAATTGATGTCATCACGTAGCCCCGCTCCCTAGAAGGTATCCGGCGTGTCACGACACGCGTGTGAGACTTTACACGAATAGGAGGATACTATACGGACCCTGATACCGCATGGTTCTAGCCCTGATTTGGAAGACGAACCATGAGACTCCAGTTTACTTAGACTAGAAAATACTGACGCCAGATGTGGTGAGTGTCACACTGTCGAATCAATGCGTGTTGCTTGTCTAATGAAATTACAACCACCGAGAAGTCAGCCGCAAGTCTGAGGGGGGAAAACTGCAACATCCTTTTGTTGATGTATGGCGGTCGAAGATTTTAGCGACTCACTCACAGTTGCCTTTATTAAATTGTCTTCGCTTGTGAGGATTTCATCATCGCTTAATGGCATAACTGCGTAATATTTAAGTTTGGGACTTTCATTTTTTTACCACGTTTTTATTAACTCACTTTCGTTCCTGTTTGTCCGTCCACAATTTTTTAAATCTGCCAACGTAAAATTAAACCACTTCTGATGGTCCTAGAGAGCTCAAAATTTTACCACAGATAGATGTTGGATGACAATGCATTGTATCAAAATTGTATCAAAATTTAAAATCGGTCGAATGTACCATTATTAAATTATTGAACTTTTTAGTTTATCTATATATAAACATATGTATTATCCGTCTGCTCTTGTTTACATTACATTCACGTGCCGAGTTCACAACAACCCCGACTACATCAACCATGTTTAACATCAAGGGGAGATCAGTCATGTCCAGTCCGTAAATGTTTGTCGGGCAATGCGTTAGGCGTTTGGCTAAAATGATTAGGGTTTACAAATGACGAGTAAGAAAATGAGTGAATTGAATTAGTTAAGCCTGAGAAGCGCCCGCACCACGTTTTTAGTCATATTACATCATGGTACTTGAGCATATAAGTTTGAAATTTTTATCAATCCAGAAAAACATATTTGCTTCACAATTCTGTGAAAACGAAATTTATTTTCTTCTCTTTAGTCTGCTTATAAAAACGTGGTTTTTAAAAATCTTTTTTTTTACTTTTATTTATTTTATTTTAAAAATGTTTAATATCAAAATACAATGATTTTTACTACGTTTTTATTAATTTGCTTTCCTGTCTGTCTGTCCGCAATTTATCAAATTTGCCAACGTAAAATGAAACCACTTCTGATGGTCCTCGAGATCTCAAAATTTGACAACAGAAAGCTCTTGGATGACAATGCATTGTATCAAAATTTCAGATCGATTGAATGTACCGTAGTTAAATTATTGCATAGTTTATTTTATCTATATATAAGCAACTCTTATCTGTCTGCTATTAATTTTCAAGTGCCAACTCAGTTCACCCCGTGACCTCATAGCTGTGGAATTAAAACGTTGGGCGGCACTTATGAGGTGTTTGGTAAAATAGAGGTAAAAAAAAAGATTTTTAAATGGGGAGTTAAATTATTGAAGAAAATTGAATAAGAAAGCAGTCTTAATGTGAATTAGTGCAGTGTTTTCAATTGATAAGCTTGGTGTTTGTCCATATGTTTGTGTTTGTTTGTTTTGGGTCTAAAATGCCTCACCTCCACGCGGTTAGACCTGACAATCCATAATATATTGAAACCGTGTAGTCAATTTTGTATTTAATGAATTTTCTTATGTACAATAAAAGTAATACATACTATATGATTTTACCCATAGACTAAAAAGAGTAAAATAAATAAAGGTAAAAAAGGATTTTTTTAAGCTACGATTTTATAAGTGGACTGAAAAGAAAAAAAATAATTTAAAACTTTTAAGTTCAAGTATTTTAATTTAATATGACTAAAAACGTGGGGCGGGTGTTTGGTATAAAAATTAAAGATTTATAATTTAGAAGGCAAAAGAGAGATGTATAAGTAAGAGAATAAATGAACTGCATATGTTAAACCTCATAAGCGTCCGCCCCACGTTTTTACTCATATTAAATAAAGCACTTGAACTTAGAAGTTTTAAATTATTTTATTCTTTTTTAGTCCACTTATAAAAACGTGGTTTTTAAAAACCCTTTATTACCTTTATTTATTATTTTGATAAAGAGACGAAAGAATTTGAAAAATCGTACATATCTATAATTCGTAACAATGACATAGTAAGACTTTATCTCTCGTGATATACGAACTCACATTCTGTTACTCCTAAGATTGAAGCCGTCTATAGAAATAAAGTGCATTCGCTATAAACTATAAGAAACAAACATTTCGAGTACAAATTGGTTGTGGGGGAGGGGGGGGGATGTTGATAAGATTTGTTTTATTGAAATGTATTCCAAAACCTAGCGAGAAATAACGATGACATTAAAATATATTTATAAAAATGCTATTGTTCAGTAGTATTCTTATACATATAAGTTTTCCTAATTTCTCATCAGATATGTATACAAATATTCTTGTTCTTTACCAATAAACACAAATACTATTATATATATACACACATACACAAGAATTGTGAGCATGTGGTAAATTACTGACAACTTTACTTGTAAATAAAAATCCGAGCAGACGGCTTTTGTCAGCAGCAACAATGTGAAAGTTAAGGAAAGAGGAGAAAACTAAAATATTCTACTTATACGTAAAGATTAAAGATTGACAATGTATTCTACTCTATACATTGACAAATGGTGAGGCTTTAAAAACAGGTTATTTTTTTCTATGAAGCGGGACAGGGTGGTGATATTGAGATTTAAATAAGAGTTTTTTACAAGGCCGTACCCAGAATTTTTTAAGGGGGATTTGCTAACTTGTCGAGGAGGCATTTCATGTTAAGATAAGGCAAACCTCTCATAACGCGCACCTCTCATAACGAGATTTTCGCAATAACGAGCAACATTTTTATGGAAAAAGTTGCTCCCTTAACGAGCGAAGATTCGCATAACGAGTGACGCAGAAAGGGAAACTCCTATTTTCCTGGAAATTCATCAATGAGCCGGCACTTCCGCCCTGATTTATTATTTTGTGTCAAGCACTCGGTCTGTTAGCGTATTGATTTCGTGTGTGAACTACCGATTTTACAATTTTTTGTTAAGACATTTTTTGTAATTTTTTATGTGCAAAGTTTAATAAACTGATAAATTATCCTCGAAAAAAAAACACAAGAAGACAATCATAAGATAGGGAAAAACGTATCACTTATAATAAAACGAAAAAACAGTGAAAAGCGAAAACAAGGTTGCGAATCTAGCACGCAACTACAATCGGCCAACATCAAAGATTTGCACTATTCTCAATAACAATTAAGGAGATGGATGCTTCAAATGGAGTGTCGAAAATGTCTACGAAACGGTTACATCACATTTTCGTCAAATTTTGAAGTGTCTGCAAAAACAAATGCCCTTAACAGTTTTCTAGTTAAAAAGCAATAATTATTTGTCATAAATTCATATTTTTGTTTACGTTTTTTGTTTCAAATCTAAATTGTATTCTAGTTGTTTCACTCTTTAACAATTCATAAGTAATTTTACTTGAATAAATGTTCATTAAATGTTTTGAAAAATGAGTTTTTTTTCAGCATAGAACGGATTATTGTATTTTACATTGATTTATATGGGAAAAATTGTTTCGAATAACGAGTGTTTCGCTTAAGGAGTAAGACTCTGGAACGAATTAATCTCGTTATGAGAGGTTTGAATGTACGGACAATATATGGTGCTATAACTTCAAATTTGGATGAGAATATTTAAACAATAATTTTGTACCTATGAATTATTGAGGGCGTTGATTAAACTTTTCGCATTTTTGCCTCGTTTTCAAAAAATAATAATAATTACCAAAAAGTAAGTTTTCGTGCAATAAATAATTAACACAGTAAATAAAAGCTTACAAAATAGTATTTTATTTTAAAATGCAAGTACTCGATCATTCATTTCTTTTCTTATTAATAATGAAATCTGCAGGCGCAAGCGTTAAAGAATTTGAATACATACATTATGGTACAGAACTTACATGGCGGTAGACCACGATGCTATTAAGATTTATTTTAAAAACATCTTCGATGTAAACCCTTCTTGGGTTTTTGTAAACAAATATCTGTAAAGCACTGTTTTCGTTGATATTGTAAGCGTAGTGAATATGCATCAATGCAAGCACGGTAAGTCTTTCCTGCACCATTGAACATCTCATGTAATTGTGCAAACGTCGGAGTGCACTGAACCTTCGCTCACACGCGAAGGAAGTCACAGGAATCACACACGCGATTTTCAGTAAGCAATACATATTTGGATACATCGATTCATTGCAATGTTTTATAGCTTCCGTGCAATTTGTTTTGGTAGCTTTGACTCTTCCCATTGGCTGAACCTCAATTTCCAACCGGTAAACTCTTAAGGCAGCAGCTCTGGTGAAGGCAGATCGCGCTCATATAAATCCACAGTGTCTTTCAGATCTTCATACATACAATTTCTAACAGCACATTGCACAAGAGCTAACAGTTGTGAGGATTTCTTGGTTAAGCCAGAGAACCGCATGATGTGCTCCAGAAATGGATTAATTAAGTTCCGCAGATAATGTTGCATTGGCGTTTCTATGCACACATTGCTTCGGTAGATTTGCTGCTAAGCAATTCTGGGCATTGAAGCTTCAGCTCCTAGTGACTGCGCCATGATAATGATATGATCATAAGTGCTTTGAAAATAAGAATCTACATATGTTCTAATCTCTCTAAACTCTTGCCTGACGTGTCCGATAAGTGACAGCCTGAATTATGTCAATCGTTTCTTTCTGAAGTTTGATTGTTATTCCCTCCAGCGTAGATAACAGGTTGTACGTTACAACAAACGTCACAATAAAATTGAAGTTACAAAAGGAATGAAGAAGTGACGTTGCTCGAGACTTATTGTCCGTGTCCCAATCACCATTTGTAGTCAAAATTGGATCAAATCCTTGGTCGTTGTGTTTTCATAGTGGCTGTGAAATTATCTCAAGAGTTTGAAAAATGTAAACATACGATTAATAGAAGTATTTTTATGCTTCGTGGCGCTCAGCCCATCTTGCTTTGCACAAATCTGTAAGTGTCTTCCGTTTAGCACTGTCAAAGACTTGTTTGTATGACGTCTTTCAACGAGGCTTCGCGCTTTGGGCTGTTGTTAAAAACATGCAGGTTTCTTTTAATTTTTCAATCATGTTACGCACATCGGGAAGTTTGCACGAATGCGTGATCACTAGGTTTAAAGCGTGATTGCTGCAGTGTGTATACCACCAAAGGGGCCTCTCGCAGAATACGCGCTTGAACTCCTGAGACAGCGCCCTACATAGATGCAGCGCCATCATAACAACTGCCCCTCATATTCTGTAGTGCGATTCCCAAATCTCTCAATAATGTCAACATATATTTTTTACCCAAAAAGGGGTACACTTTCACAAAAGGGGTTCGTTCGAACCCTGCGTACGGCCATGATTGTATTGTTTTTTTTAAAAAGATATTCACAAACATCTCGGTGCGGAATGAGGTACTGGCGATGGTGGCTCATGAACAATTACTTTAAATACGCACAAAGACTATGACTATGGCGAAATAAAAATTGGGTTTCGTAACAGTAATGCCTGGTTGGTATAAAGAGCTGTAAAGCACTATTTTGTAGTTGTTATTTATAATTAAATATTGTTTAGATGAATACTGCCTATTTCATGTTTGAATCTCCAATTATAATGTTACTATCTTGTATTTCATTCATTACATTAATGTTGAACCAACTGGAATCTTGATGTTCTTTTATTTACATTTGGTGCGCACTATTAATGACTCAAAGTTTGGTGTGCAAGCACAGCGACGTAAACATCTTACATTGCGAATATCTCTTATATATATAAGCCGCATTTGTTGTCTGTCTTTTCCCTAATAACTCAAGATCCAGACAACCAAATAACGTGAAATTTGGTACACGTACACAAAATTATACCGGAAAGGTTATTAAACAGGTTTCGTTCCTTATATATAAGATACTGGGGCCCGGGGGCCCAAAATGTAGTTTTTCCCTATATGAGCTATATAAAATACAAATTATTGAAAATTAAGACGTAAAATAATGACGCAAATTAATAAACATTTTGGTGTCGAGATTAACAAGAAGGCGATTATCGCCATAAAATAATTTTTTGTTGTTGTTGCTTTGTTGTTGTTGCTTTTGTTGTTGCTTTGTTGTTGTTGCTTTGTTGTTGTTGCTGTTGTTGTTGTTGTTTTGTTGTTGTTTTGTTGTTGCTTTGTTATTGTTTTGTTGTTGATGTTTTTGTTGTTGTTTTGTTTTTGTTGTTGTTGTTGTTTTTGTTGTTGTTGCTGTTGTTGTTGCTGTTGTTGTTGTAGTTGTTTTGTTGTTTTGTTGTTGCTGTTGTTGTTGTTGTTGCTTTTGTGTTGTTTTTGCTGTTGTTGTTGTTGTCCACATCCCTTGCCCTGCGACGTCAATGTCCTTCATGTTGTTGTTGCTTTGTTGTTGTTGCTGTTGTAGTTGTTGTTTTGTTGTTGTTGCTTTGTTGTTGTTGCTGTTGTTGTTGTAGTTGTTGTTTTGTTGTTGTTTTGTTGTTGATTTTGTTGTTTTTGTTGTTGTTTTGTTTTTGTTGTTTTGTTGCTGTTGCTGTTTCTGTTGTTGTTTTTGTCGTTGTTGCTGTTGTTGTTTTTGTTGTTGTTGCTGTTGTTGTTAAACCCGGGCGAAGCCGGGTACTTGCCCCTAGTAAATATATATATGTTATCTAATATATAAAGATGAAAGTTTGTTTGTTTGTTTGTTACCCATAGAATTCCACACCGTTGGACCTAGGGTGCTGAAATTTTGCATGGGATCCTCATTTGACCCGGGACAGGTCATAGGCTATTGTTTCAACCCCAGGTGACCCTAGGTCCAGCGGTAGTGGTATTCTCTTTTTTAAAATTTATTTACTATTTTTTAAATCGTTAAACGCCCGGTAACCCCAGTTAGTAATAAATAAAGGTAAAAAAGATATTTTTAAAGACAAAAATTTTTATAAGTGGACTAAAAAGAAGAAAATAATTTAAAACTTATAAGTTCAAGTACTTTGATTTAATAGGACTAAAAACGTGGGGCGGGCGCTTTTTGGGTTTTACATATGCAGTTCACTCGTTCTCTCACTTATAGATCTCTATTTTGCCTCCTCAATTATAAATCTTTAATTTTATATCAAATACCCGCCCAACGTTTTTAGTCATATAAAATCAAAGAACTTGAACTTATAACTTTTAAATTATTTTTTTCCTTTTAGTCCTCTTATAAAAACGTTGTTTTTAAATATCTTTTTTTTACCTCTATTTATTTTCTTTTTTTTTAGTTTAAGTGTAAAATCATAAAGTATATCGAAAATTGTATTTCTTTAAACGCATCACGTGTTTACAGACTGAAACTGACTGAACTCCCACTTGATGTAAACACAGGTATTGGTCAGCGATGGCTGGAGTGAATTGGCACGTGCTATCAACAATGGCAATCGGATACAGATGCTATATAAAGATAAACTTTAAAAAAAAATATTTAAATACGGTATATTCGATCGATCTGAAATTTTGATAGAATGCATTGTCATCCAAGATCTTTCTGTGGTAAAATTTTGAGATCTCTAGGACCATCAGAAGTGGTTTAATTTTACGTTGGCGAATTTGAAAAATTGCGGACTGACAGACAGAAACGAAAGCAAGTTAATCAAACGTGGCAATAAATAAAGGTAACAAAGGGTTTTTAAAAACCACGTTTTTATAAGTGGACTAAAAAGAAGAAAATAATTTAAAACTTATACGTTTAAGTACTTTGTCTATAAACGTGTGGAGGGTGTTTGGTATAAAAGTTAAATGGAGATCTATAAGTGAGAGAATGAGAGAACTGCATATGTCAAACGTTATAAGTCACATGACTTGTTTACCCATGGCTTGTTTGCCACATGACGTCTGCAGGCGATCTCTAAAAGTAACACTTCCTAATTATTGCTCTAAACATCATCGCCTTTCTACAGAAATATAATTACCGTTTAATGAAAATGCCAGGGCAAAAAACATGTAAATGGACCATGTCATAAAACATGTAAATGGACCATGTCATAAAACATGTAAATGGACCATGCCATAAAACATGTAAATGGACCATGTCATAAAACATGTAAATGGACCATGTCATAAAACATGTAAATGGACCATGTCATAAAACATGTATATCAAACATGTATTTTTACATACATCTTAACGATCAAATCTCTCTTAGAGACAACACAACAAAACTAACAGTATTCTTCTCTTTGAACACTGTCATAGCTATAGCTAAAACTTGGCTTTTCACAATCATAATCAGACTTCTGGTGTATTTATGTTTCTACGAAACACTATATTGAAATAAATAGACTTCCTTGCTCAACTTTAGTGTGGGATCGTTAGCTAACCGACAGATGGGGTAGCACGAAATCTAAAACGAGTCGTCAGATTGTATTGAACACCAGTTCCAGAGAAGAGCCCGTATTTATTATCCTCTGTACACCGTCGGACGCTAGACGAACGCTGTGGTGTAATGAAGACCTCTGAACAATGGGCGGGGGAGGGAAGGGGGGATTATTCCCGGTGAACGATGGGGACGATGGCGCAGCGTGGGGTGGGAAGAGGTTATTGTGTTTCTGAAGGTCAAAGATGCCGGATACCAGTAATGACATTTCGTGTGCCCGGCAATCTGTTGGTAAGTCCGAACATCTTTGTCCCTGGTTTCCATGGGCTGTGAGTCGAAGGTGGGGAATGAAATAGGGGGGGGTGGATTATTGAATTCATCGACGTAATGGAATGTTTGAGAATCAGGGGCGTCAAACGGGGAGAAAAAAATTGAAAAGAGATGAAAAGATTTAGAGAGTTAAAGGGGAATAGAAGAAGATTGAGGTTAAGCCAGAAATAAGGCCGAATGGAAGGATTAGAGGCAATTTTATTATTCCTAATTTAAAAGTTTTAGAGTCTTACACACTGGTTAGTTATCTGTGTCAATAATGTCATCGTTCAACAACACAGGTCATGAACAGTATCCCCCTGTATGTGTTCGCTTAATCTGTAACATTTATCGATTAATCTATTAATTAACGATTAATTATATTTTTTATAACTTATGTTTGGATCCCTTTAGTCGCGATTCCTTATTTCGCGAAATCGGTTCGGTCGCGATAATTCCATGGCTCCCAAATTTTGTGATGTAACATAGCAAATTCGTTCTGCAATGCAAGGAATGGGGAATAAAAACCTTTTTATTATTTATTTAGACATGCATGCGTAAACAAAAAAGTTTTTATATAACGAGGGAAACGTGTGAAAGTAACAACAAATATAAACTAATTAGTAAATTTGAAAAGAAAAAAATCTTAAATTTTAATCGAATTTTAATCGATTAAATTAATTTTAATCGATTATTTTTTTAATGATTAATCGATTATTAATCGTTAATTTCCGCAACCCTAATAAAAAATACAACAAAATGTGAGCCATACTAACACAGTAGGATATGAACTACATACACCTCCAATATTAAAACGTTACAAATACATTTTACAATTAAAATACCTAAAAGCTTCAAATGCTGAAACAGCATGTCGTTCGTGATCCTAATGTGGGGAGAAGAAAACATTTCCGTTTCCTAACTCACGGAATTAATTTATTAGAATTGCGTCAGCCACACAAGCTAGAGTCTTATAATAAATGGTGTCAGCCACACAAGCTAGAGTCTTATAATAAATGGTGTCAGCCACACAAGCTAGAGTCTTATAATAAATGGTGTCAGCCACACAAGCTAGAGTCTTATAATAAATGGTGTCAGCCACACAAGCTAGAGTCTTATAATAAATGGTGTCAGCCACACAAGCTAGAGTCTTATAATAAATGGTGTCAGCCACACAAGCTAGAGTCTTATAATAAATGGTGTCAGCCACACAAGCTAGAGTCTTATAATAAATGGTGTCAGCCACACAAGCTAGAGTCTTATAATAAATGGTGTCAGCCACACAAGCTAGAGTCTTATAATAAATGGTGTCAGCCACACAAGCTAGAGTCTTATAATAAATGGTGTCAGCCACACAAGCTAGAGTCTTATAATAAATGGTGTCAGCCACACAAGCTAGAGTCTTATAATAAATGGTGTCAGCCACACAAGCTAGAGTCTTATAATAAATGGTGTCAGCCACACAAGCTAGAGTCTTATAATAAATGGTGTCAGCCACACAAGCTAGAGTCTTATAATAAATGGTGTCAGCCACACAAGCTAGAGTCTTATAATAAATGGTGTCAGCCACACAAGCTAGAGTCTTATAATAAATGGTGTCAGCCACACAAGCTAGAGTCTTATAATAAATGGTGTCAGCCACACAAGCTAGAGTCTTATAATAAATGGTGTCAGCCACACAAGCTAGAGTCTTATAATAAATGGTGTCAGCCACACAAGCTAGAGTCTTATAATAAATGGTGTCAGCCACACAAGCTAGAGTCTTATAATAAATGGTGTCAGCCACACAAGCTAGAGTCTTATAATAAATGGTGTCAGCCACACAAGCTAGAGTCTTATAATAAATGGTGTCAGCCACACAAGCTAGAGTCTTATAATAAATGGTGTCAGCCACACAAGCTAGAGTCTTATAATAAATGGTGTCAGCCACACAAGCTAGAGTCTTATAATAAATGGTGTCAGCCACACAAGATAGAGTCTTATAATAAATGGTGTCAGCCACACAAGCTAGAGTCTTATAATAAATGGTGTCAGCCACACAAGCTAGAGTCTTATAATAAATGGTGTCAGCCACACAAGCTAGAGTCTTATAATAAATGGTGTCAGCCACATAAGCTAGAGTCTTATAATAAATGGTGTCAGCCACACAAGCTAGAGTCTTATAATAAATGGTGTCAGCCACACAAGCTAGAGTCTTATAATAAATGGTGTCAGCCACACAAGCTAGAGTCTTATAATAAATGGTGTCAGCCACACAAGCTAGAGTCTTATAATAAATGGTGTCAGCCACACAAGCTAGAGTCTTATAATAAATGGTGTCAGCCACACAAGCTAGAGTCTTATAATAAATGGTGTCAGCCACACAAGCTAGAGTCTTATAATAAATGGTGTCAGCCACACAAGCTAGAGTCTTATAATAAATGGTGTCAGCCACACAAGCTAGAGTCTTATAATAAATGGTGTCAGCCACACAAGGTAGAGTCTTATAATAAATGGTGTCAGCCACACAAGCTAGAGTCTTATAATAAATGGTGTCAGCCACACAAGCTAGAGTCTTATAATAAATGGTGTCAGCCACACAAGCTAGAGTCTTATAATAAATGGTGTCAGCCACACAAGCTAGAGTCTTATAATAAATGGTGTCAGCCACACAAGCTAGAGTCTTATAATAAATGGTGTCAGCCACACAAGCTAGAGTCTTATAATAAATGGTGTCAGCCACACAAGCTAGAGTCTTATAATAAATGGTGTCAGCCACACAAGCTAGAGTCTTATAATAAATGGTGTCAGCCACACAAGCTAGAGTCTTATAATAAATGGTGTCAGCCACACAAGCTAGAGTCTTATAATAAATGGTGCCAGCTAGACTTCATCATATACGATGGAGCAAACAAAACCTTGCCAGAATAAATGATGTCATCCAAACTTTGTCTAAATATGTCATGCAAGTCGAATTTCGCCCTAAGCAAGTTGTGTCATGCAGACATATATAATTAGTTATATATACATCGAACTTGATTTGTGAAATTAGAAATGACCACAGGTCAAATGTGATGTGAATGTATCACTTTGTCTCCATACTTAATGTCAGCCATAAAACATGTAAAATTGTAATCTGACCTCAAAAATCTCCATAGCAGCTTTTAAAACGCAAATAAAAATGTATCTGAGTAAATTTTCTTTTTTTTTAAATTTCAAAGTGAAGCATAATCGGTTCACTTGTTATGAGTTAAACAGTTTCCGGGTCACCTTATGGGTGGATGAATCTGATGCCATCTCTCGTCTTAACGCAGTCATGTCCGCCTCAGCTCTTCCATCTGTCTAGAGCAGATCCAATGAGAATGGCGGAGAATTAAATCTCAAATTAATTTATTAGAAATTTTATTTTTAAATTAAGAGTTAAATTACACAATTATTAAATCCTTTTAAACCATTTTTACGAACTGAAATAACGAAAGTGTTTTCAATAAATTACGCCTCGCATTTGATGAATAATTGTGTGAGGGAGTGGGAACAATTTTTGTAACAACGTCTGCTGAGTGGAAGAGAACGGCAAAAATTTCGCTCAGTTATGGGCCCTGAATGACATTATCAACACATACCTCACCCCCAAACACATATACTTCTTTTCCATACAATGAAGAAGTAATTATTACGGTTAACACAAGGATAGCCCGCCGATACATTACAGATGGAATAATATAGCATCTGTAAGTGGATTACAGATGGGATAATATAGTATGCATATGAATTGTACAGATGGAATAATATAGTATCTGTAAGTAGATTACAGATGGAATAATATAGTATATGTCAGTTAACATTCCGATCCATGACCTAAGTAGTTTTAATTTTAAACTCACTGCAACATCATCATCATAAAAGTAAAGGTAGATTGTTGTTGGTATTTGTCGATTATTTCCCCCATTTTGGAACGAGGAAGACGAGACGTTTTTCTGGGAATATGACGAGGGGAGATTACTGCGTTAAGGAGATTTTAGAGTGAGGCACTTTGAATGATTTCTATTGAACCAACAGTCACAAGAATGTATCATTGATAAGTTAAGTTTAGGACATTTAAGGTCTCTTTATAATTTGAGGTGCTGTCTGAAGTAGAGTCGGGCTATGTATAGGCGTATAATATGTTAGTGTATTGTCGGGCCATGTATGGGCGTATAATATGTTAGTGTATTGTCGGGCCATGTATGGGCGTATAATATGTTAGTGTATTGTCGGGCCATGTATGGGCGTATAATATGTTAGTGTATTGTCGGACCATGTATGGGCGTATAATATGTTAGTGTATTGTCGGACTATGTATGGGCGTATAATATGTTAGTGTATTGTCGGGCTATGTATGGGCGTATAATATGTTAGTGTATTGTCGGGCTATGTATGGGCGTATAATATGTTAGTGTATTGTCGGGCTATGTATGGGCGTATAATATGTTAGTGTATTGTCGGGCCATGTATGGGCGTATAATATGTTAGTGTATTGTCGGGCCATGTATGGGCGTATAATATGTTAGTGTATTGTCGGGCTATTTATGGGCGTATAATATGTTAGTGTATTGTCGGGCCATGTATGGGCGTATAATATGTTAGTGTATTGTCGGGCTATGTATGGGCGTATAATATGTTAGTGTATTGTCGGGCTATGTTTGGGCATATATGTTTGTGGTAAGTTGATCTGACGTAGGTAGTTGATGGCGCGGATAATCTCATTAACTTAGGGGTGATAGTCATATGACTCGTTGGTGGCTGCCTCTGGCTTATCTTAATAATATCTATTCTTACAGATGGTCCTTCTATACAGAAGATTATTGCGTCACACTCATATGCATAGTTTATGCCCAGTCTTGGATTTTTATTAGTTTTGAATGTTGATAGAGTTTTGGTTATACTGGTTTGTTCAGGCAACCCGCTCCAAGCCTGTCAACTAATACCACGCTAGGCAACTCATTCCACGCCAGGCAACCCATACCACGCCAGACAACCCACTCCACGCCAGGCAACCCATTTCACGTCCGACAACCCATACACTGCCAGATAACCCATTCCACGCCAGATAACCCATTCCACACCCGAAAGTAAGACTGCCAGATGAAGCCTTTAAGTGTATTTGTTCTTGTGAATGTAAAACGAAATGTGATTTTATCTCTCTGTCTAACTGTGCTGTATTAGAATATTAGATTAATGTAATGTACTATGTCTAAGATAGAATTTACTGCATCATTTATTATTACTAGTTTAATCCTAGTCCCTTGTTCCTAGGTTTAGTGATTTAGCTCAAAAAATGAATTTTGTAAGTAGTGAATATTTTTTTTATTAATAAATCTGGTAGATTTTTGTTTGACTTTGCTCTAATTTATAGATCTAGATCTATATGTGTTCATAGGCAGATGGTCGTACACACACTGAGTTTATTTTACAATATCATTTCCTTGCGGTGTCTTTGGAGATTTTAATGATAAAGCTTGTTAATGTTATAGTATAATGTTATAGTATAATGTTTATTGTTGATAATGTTATAGTGTAATGTTTATTGTTGATAATGTTATAGTGTAATGTTATAGTGTAATGTTTAATGTTGATAATGTTATAGTATCATGTTATAGTATAATGTTTATTGTTGATAATGTTATTGTATAATGTTATAGTGTAATGTTTAATGTTGATAATGTTTTAGTGTAATGTTTATTGTTGATAATGTTATTGTATAATGTTATAGTGTAATGTTTAATGTTGATAATGTTATAGTGTAATGTTTAATGTTGATAATGTTATAGTGTAATGTTTAATGTTGATAATGTTATTGTGTATGTTTAATGTTGATAATGTTATAGTGTAATGTTTACTGTTGATAATGTTATAGTGTAATGTTTAATGTTGATAATGTTATAGTGTAATGTTTAATGTTGATAATGTTATAGTGTATGTTTAATGTTGATAATGTTATAGTGTATGTTTATTGTTGATAATGTTATAGTGTATGTTTAATGTTGATAATGTTATAGTGTAATGTTTAATGTTGATAATGTTATAGTATAATGTTATAGTATAATGTTTAATGTTGATAATGTTATAGTATAATGTTATAGTGTAATGTTTAATGTTGATAATGTTATAGTTTAATGTTATAGTGTAATGTTTAATGTTGATAATGTTATAGTTTAATGTTTAATGTTGATAATGTTATAGTGTAATGTTTAATGTTGATAATGTTATAGTGTAATGTTTAATGTTGATAATGTTATAGTATAATGTTTAATGTTGATAATGTTATAGTGTATGTTTAATGTTGATAATGTTATAGTGTATGTTTAATGTTGATAATGTTATAGTGTAATGTTTAATGTTGATAATGTTATAGTGTAATGTTTAATGTTGATAATGTTATAGTGTATGTTTAATGTTGATAATGTTTTAGTGTAATGTTTAATGTTGATAATGTTATAGTGTAATGTTTAATGTTGATAATGTTATAGTATAATGTTATAGTGTAATGTTTAATGTTGATAATGTTATAGTGTAATGTTTAATGTTGATAATGTTATAGTGTAATGTGTAATGTTTAATGTTGATAATGTTATAGTGTAATGTTTAATGTTGATAATGTTATAGTGTAATGTTTAATGTTGATAATGTTATAGTGTAATGTTATAGTATAATGTTTAATGTTGATAATGTTATAGTGTAATGTTTATGTTGTAATGTTATGTGATAATGTTATAGTGTAATGTTTAATGTTGATAATGTTATAGTGTAATGTTTAATGTTGATAATGTTATAGTGTAATGTTTAATGTTGATAATGTTATAGTGTAATGTTTAATGTTGATAATGTTATAGTGTAATGTTTAATGTTGATAATGTTATAGTGTATGTTTAATGTTGATAATGTTATAGTGTAATGTTTAATGTTGATAATGTTATAGTGTATTGTTTAATGTTGATAATGTTATAGTGTAATGTTATAGTGTAATGTTTAATGTTGATAATGTTATAGTGTAATGTTATAGTGTAATGTTTAATGTTGATAATGTTATAGTGTAATGTTTAATGTTGATAATGTTATAGTGTAATGTTTAATGTTGCTAATGTTATAGTGTAATGTTTAATGTTGATAATGTTATAGTGTAATGTTTAATGTTGATAATGTTATAGTGTAATGTTTAATGTTGATAATGTTATAGTGTAATGTTTAATGTTGATAAAGTTATAGTGTAATGTTTAATGTTGATAATGTTATAGTGTAATGTTTAATGTTGATAATGTTATAGTGTAATGTTTAATGTTGATAATGTTATAGTGTAATGTTTAATGTTGATAATGTTATAGTGTAATGTTTAATGTTGATAATGTTATAGTGTAATGTTATAGTGTAATGTTTAATGTTGATAATGTTATAGTGTATGTTTAATGTTGATAATGTTATAGTGTAATGTTTAATGTTGATAATGTTATAGTTAATGTTTAATGTTGATAATGTTATAGTGTCATGTTTAATGTTGATAATGTTATAGTATAATGTTTAATGTTGATAATGTTATAGTGTAATGTTTAATGTTGATAATGTTATAGTGTAATGTTATAGTGTAATGTTTAATGTTGATAATGTTATAGTGTAATGTTTAATGTTGATAATGTTATAGTGTAGTGTTTAATGTTGATAATGTTATAGTGTAATGTTTAATGTTGATAATGTTATAGTGTAATGTTTAATGTTGATAATGTTATAGTGTAATGTTTAATGTTGATAATGTTATAGTGTCATGTTTAATGTTGATAATGTTATAGTATAATGTTTAATGTTGATAATGTTATATTGTAATGTTTAATGTTGATAATGTTATAGTGTAATGTTATAGTGTAATGTTTAATGTTGATAATGTTATAGTGTAATGTTTAATGTTGATAATGTTATAGTGTAATGTTTAATGTTGATAATGTTATAGTGTAATGTTTAATGTTGATAATGTTATAGTGTAATGTTTAATGTTGATAATGTTATAGTGTAATGTTTAATGTTGATAATGTTATAGTGTAATGTTTAATATTGATAATGTTATAGTGTAATGTTTAATGTTGATAATGTTATAGTGTAATGTTTAATGTTGATAATGTTATAGTCTAATGTTATAGTATAATGTTTAATGTTGATAATGTTATAGTATAATGTTTAATGTTGATAATGTTATAGTGTAATGTTTAATGTTGATAATGTTATAGTGTAATGTTTAAAGTTGATAATGTTATAGTGTTATGTTTATTGTTGATAATGTTATAGTGTAATGTTTAATGTTGATAATGTTATAGTGTAATGTTTAATGTTGATAATGTTATTGTGTATGTTTAATGTTGATAATGTTATAGTGTAATGTTTAATGTTGATAATGTTATAGTGTAATGTTTAATGTTGATAATGTTATAGTGTAATGTTTAATGTTGATAATGTTATAGTGTATGTTTAATGTTGATAATGTTATAGTGTATGTTTATTGTTGATAATGTTATAGTGTATGTTTAATGTTGATAATGTTATAGTGTAATGTTTAATGTTACAATGTTATAACACGGTAAAATTGCTACTGTTGTGATATGAGTTGTAGATTTTTTTCTGGGACAAACTGTATTGCGCTGGGACAATCTGTATTGCGCTGGGACAAACTGTATTGCGCTGGGACAAACTGTATTGCGCTGGGACAAACTGTATTGTGCTGGGACAAACTGTATTGTGCTGGTACAAACTGTATTGCGCTGGGAAAAACTGTATTGCGCTGGGACAAACTGTATTGCGCTGGGACAAACTGTATTGCGCTGGGACAAACTGTATTGTGCTGGGACAAACTGTATTGTGCTGGTACAAACTGTATTGCGCTGGGAAAAACTGTATTGCGCTGGGACAAACTGTATTGCGCTGGGACAAACTGTATTGCGCTGGGATAAACTGTAAAACTGTATTGCGCTGGGACAAACTGTATTGTGCTGGGACAAACTGTATTGTGCTGGGACAAACTGTATTGCGCTGGGACAAACTGTATTGTGCTGGGACAAACTGTATTGCGCTGGGACAAACTGTATTGCGCTGGGAAAAACTGTATTGCGCTGGGACAAACTGTATTGCGCTGGGACAAACTGTATTGCGCTGGGACAAACTGTATTGCGTCAATGTTTGTAGTTTTAAATTAAAATATTTCTATTCAAAAATTAGATTTTCCAAAATAACAGCCGACCAAATGTTCGGCTTGTCAGAATCGAGCGGCTTAATATAACAATGCATCTTTGATCCCCTAATTATTTCAATATTGCGTGTGAGCACATTGGCACAGTTACCGGAAATCTTATTTTGAAAAGTTTTGGATCAACTGCGGCATATTGTACCCCAGAGATATTTTACTTCGATAATTTTGTATTTGTATATTTGTACATCATTTTTCAGCGGTATATTTTAAAATTTTTTCAATATGGTTCCATTTTAAAGGCTGACATCGATTGTATCGCCCCACTGGACTTGCAATTGTCGATGGATTTCACGATTGTTGAAAGTTTGCCAAATGAAATGGCTTAAGGAAATAAAGAGATTATAATCGGGATTAGAATGCAATCAGGCTGGGTAGGAACAAAGTTACATTAGTTACATAAACATGTTTTTCGGTTGTTGTATTACTCGGCATAACACCACAAGTAAGTGTTTATGTAGTTCTTGTTTACTTAATTGGTTTGTTATTGTTGTGTTTTGTTTGTGTATTTTTGTGTGTGTGTGTGTTTGTGTGAGTTTGTGTGTTCGCCCACGAAGGCATTTTGCCGCACCGTTCGTTGTTTTGTGGCGTCCTGTCAGCATACCATATTTTATAGAACTTTTAAAAAAGAGGCGCAATGTGTTTTGTAAGAGTTCTACATAATTTTACTTATGTTACCTTGAAAATAATAATTATTAAAAATAGTAATCACCCCAATAGCATGTAAAAAAACAAAGCAATATTTCTCTAACTGAACGCGGCTGAGTGGTTGAACTGAAGAGGCAGTTTAGAAATAAATTATTTTAATTTGCTTCAATTAACTAAAAGAAAGAAATCCTTCGTTTCCTAAAAAATGATTCCATTTGAAAATTTAATTATCGTAGAAAAAGCTCTTAAAATATTTCATTTTCTGCAAACAAGAATTCTTTTAATTCCCACTCAAGCACACGCTTTTCTTGGGCGTCGTCACGTTGTATAGAAAAGAAAAACTTGCTGCTTCTCTAAACAACATTCGATGACATTCGTTGGTTTATTTTTGTCGTTTAACCTTCCGATGAACCGAATTACGGACATGTCACGTGTTCATCTCCACACTTCAAGTCTTTTGTTTGTATGATGAGACATTTCAAGGGCGATGTTTTTAGAATGAAGACATTTCTTCCAGCATGTCTTCATAATCTTTTGTCATTACGCAAGTTTCTCTTGTATTCTCTTTTCTTACTTGACCCCCCCCCCACTCTTTCTGACGTGCTCTATATTTCTTCTATTTTCACGTCTCCCACTCAACTCTCTTTCTTCTTACCCTTTTTATCATTCTTTCACTTTCTAGACCATCTTGACATGGTTAATTGTTACATTCATGTCTACTTTCAAGACCATCTTGACATGGCTAACTGTTACATTCATGTACACTTTACAGTTGGACATCGAACAAGATATTTTTTGCATACACTTGATACGGCAGGTAATGAACTCGTCATAAAATGTTAGAAACATTATGAGTTTAAGACACCACCAGCAGGCCCGGCCTAAGGGAAGTGGAGGCCCTAGGCTAAGTGAATTTTGTGGCCCTAAATGTAATAGAAGAAATAAATAAATATGGAAAGATTCTTGTGCGAGGCCCCCACTAATGATGAGACTAATCGGAGGCCCTACGCGGCTGCCTAGTTTGCCTATGCCTAAAGCCGGCCCTGCCACCAGTCACACTGTGATTTCTTTATCAATAAATAAACACATCGCATGATAAATATCTTTTTCTAAAAATATGTACCCAACATTCTCCTTTAAAAAAATCAAATAAATTTTATTAATTGATTGCTAATTAAGGTTATAAGGTTTAACTTCTGAAACTCGCTTACTCCATTGCTTGGTAGTTTCACAGGTTGACCCGCCTAGTGTCCATACCCCCCTATCTTACGACAGTCCTTGGTTATATAGACCCGTATTCTGTGCCGTGGTGGCGCCGCAGCTATGGCGGGTCGAAGTAGGAAAAAAATCCACATCCATCCTTTGGGGTGGAAACTTCCATTGAGAGGCAGACTAGGTCGACCTGTGCGGCTGCCATCTGCACAGACAAGCCCCTCCTCTAGGGGATCGTCTCGGGGGTGTCCCCGTCGGATAGCTCTCCTCTTGAGAGAGGAGAAAGTTACCGAGTAATTCCCCGAGGGGTTCTATAAGAGCATTAGTGACTCAGGGACTTTTGACGCCATCTCAAATGTCATATATTTAGTGTCCATACCATGCTTGTCACGGCTCGGCTGAGATAAGCTTGTCATGTTGTACTCATGTACGTCTTCCAAGACTGCTGCATGGGGAACTGCAACGCTGAAAAAAGAATAATGAGGAGGACCAAAAAAGTACTTTAGAAACACAAGCAAGGCGTCTCTAAGTAAGCTTGAAATTTACTCTTGAAACTTTGTGAGTGTTGCTGCAGATTGTCGGTCCCGGCGCGGTAAACTAGACGACGAAGGAGAGATCGTTGAGTGTAAGAGGCGAGACAAGATAGACACACAAAAAATACAGCTCCGAAAGTCCAGGACCACAGGGTCTGCTTCCATCCTCACCCCCGCCCTGTCAGCATGTGCATCCATGTCCTCAGTACGCAGACACTTCCCGGCTCGGACTGGTCTCGTCCATGTCCTCAGTACGCAGACACTTCCCGGCTCGGACTGGTCTCGTCCATATCCTCAGTACGGCAGACACTTCCCGGCTCGGACTGGTCTCGTCCATGTCCTCAGTACGGCAGACACTTCCCGGCTCGGACTGGTCTCGTCCATATCCTCAATACGGCAGACACTTCCCAGCTCGGACTGGTCTCGTCCATGTCCTCAGTACGGCAGACACTTCCCGGCTCGGACTGGTCTCGTCGATGTCCTCAGTACGGCAGACACTTCCCGGCTCGGACTGGTCTCGTCTTGTCCATGTCCTCAGTACGGCAGACACTTCCCGTGTCGGACTGGTCCCCTCGATGTCCTCAGTACGGCAGACACTTTCCGGCTCGGACTGGTCTCGTCTTGTCCATGTCCTCAGTACGGCAGACACTTCCCGCCTCGGACTGGTCTCGTCCATGTCCTCAGTACGGCAGACACTTCCCGGCTCGGACTGGTCTCATCCATGTCCTCAGTACGGCAGACACTTCCCTGCTCGGACTGGTCTCGTCTTGTCCATGTCCTCAGTACGACAGACACTTCCCTGCTCGGACTGGTCTCGTCTTGTCCATGTCCCCAGTACGGCAGACACTTCCCTGCTCGGACTGGTCTCGTCTTGTCCATGTCCTCAGTACGACAGACACTTCCCGGCTCGCGGCTCGGACTGGTCTCGTCCATATCCTCAGTACTGCAGACACTTTCCGGCTCACGGCTCGGACTGGTCTCGTCTCGTCCATGTCCTCTATACGGTAGACACTTTCCGGCTCGGACTGGTCTCGTCCATGTCCTCAGTACGGCAGACACTTCCCGGCTCGGACTGGTCTCGTCTTGACCATGTCCTCAGTACGGCAGACACTTCCCGGCTCGGACTGGTCTTGTCTTGTCCATGTCCTAAGTACGGCAGACACTTCCCGGCTCGGACTGGTCTCGTCTTGTCCATGTCCTCAGTACGACAGACACTTCCCGGCTCGCGGCTCGGACTGGTCTCGTCCATATCCTCAGTACTGCAGACACTTTCCGGCTCACGGCTCGGACTGGTCTCGTCTCGTCCATGTCCTCTGTACGGTAAACACTTTCCGGCTCGGACTGGTCTCGTCCATGTCCTCAGTACGGAAAACTCTTCCCGGCTCGGACTGGTCTCGTCAGCTAACTCAGAACTCAGCCTCAGGACTATAACGATAAACGAATGGTCATCATTGTAACAGTGGACAAACAACATATACAAAAATCCCGGAGAACACCCAATGTTGTGAAAGAGAACAGAAATGCAATAATCCATTAAACCATTCATGATTAAAGAAATGTTTTTTTTTAATTTTTAAATGAAAATATGAGAATTATCTGGAAAAGTTTTCATGTGTTACTGGTCCGCTGACATCATACAGAAAGGAAAGTTCAATGATAACATTTTAAGCCCCTTTAATACATTTTAATTTCTCTGATCCATTTAAATATCTGAGTTTAGGAAGCCGCTAAGGGTTTAAAACTTTCACAAGTCGATTGTATGTCTTCAGTTATTGAAGCCCTTACAACATGGTGTCTGGAAGATACGACCGAGAAGAGCTTCAGCGGACAAAGATGATCACAAACTGAAAAGTGCGAGTCTTCATGAAATTTGAAGCGATGACTCGAGTTTATGGCCACGACGGCCTCTCTGTGTGGGAATACAAAATAAAAAAAAATATTTTCAAAGTTACAAGCATAAAACAAAATAAGACACACGCAGAATAAAAGTTATATTTGTTGACACTTGTCATGGTTTCATGACATATTTTGACGTAATGCGTTCATATTTAATTACTAAGGTAAATGACCATTTAATATATATCTATATCTATATATATATATATAAATATATCAATATCTATATCTTATCTATATCTATTTCTATATGTATATCAATATCTATATCTATATATATCTATATCTATATCTATATCAATATCTACATCTATATTTATATCTATATCTATATCTATATCTATATCAATATCTATATCTATATCTATATATATCTATATCTATATCTATATCTATATATATTCCCTCTAAAATCTGATTTCAGAAGTGAGGCTGAAAAAAATACTTGTAATAAAAAATGAAGTAATAGTAGGTGTAATAGTGCATTAGAAAAACAAAGCAAAACAGTTCGTATCTCAGCATTATAATACGCAGCGCAAGACAATCTAAAAATACAAAATTTTAGTTATGTCTCGTAAAACGTGTTTAATATAATTCGCACCAATCGGTAATATGTTTATAAAAAGTATTGTCAATATAATACGCACCAAATCGCGCAACAGGAAAGTATTAAAAAGGCCGTTCAATATAATACGCACCGCGACACTCTATCTCAAAAATTTAACATTGAGATAAATAAAATAAACCAAAAATTAAATAACTTAATTACAATACATGCGATCGCTCTGAAATTTTGATACATCGTTTTTATCATCGGTACGAGTCTGCCTGCAAAATTTCAGCTTTCTAGATTACGATGAAGTGGGTTAAAAATCGAACAAAGTTTTTTCGACAAGCAGGCAATCAACCAGACACCACGAGTTAATATAAAGGATTTAAAAATGACCCACTTCCCATGATCCTGTCGAGCTGGAAGTTTGCTCATAGACTTGTGTCACCTAGCAATGTATAATATCAAAATTTCAGATCGATCAAATATACCGTAATTAAACTAATGAATTTTTAGTTTATCTCTATGTATCTCTATGCAGCATGTGTAGCCGTCTGCTAGTGGACCTCCACGGGTCCCTGGAGTTCACTCCAGCCCTCGATGTCACAAAGTGTGTGTCGCGCGGTGCGTATTATATTTAACATAATAAATACTTTAGTTATGTCTCATATATAAGGGATTTAAAGTCAAAAACTTTGTTTTTATGGGTTGTTTTTATTTCTCTGTCAGACTTAGAAGACCACTAGTTATAAAGAAGAAAAAACAACAACATGCCAATATACGTTAAGGAATGGGCAAGACGTGTTGGCTATAACCAACCAAATAACATTGTCGGGTGATGCATTAATTTTCGAAATTTAGAAAAGTTGCTCAACAAGATATGCTTCCACAAAGGCTCACTATAACTAACATAGAAAGCGATACCATTAAACAACAAGGTGTACCAACGTGCGTATATTTAATGTCATTGAAATATATGCCATTCTTTAACGTTTGAAATAAAATAAAACATTCTTGAGCATTTTTCATATCAGCGATTCTAAAACATGATAAAAATGGTTTAATATCAACGTCACTGGGTTGAGATTATCACGAGTTTCGTGATCTTTGTTGTCATTGGTGACCATTGGACCAAGACTAGAAATATAAGATCAGTGATCGGAATAGCCGCACACATACTCACTTATTTGACGAAGACACAAACATTATTGAATGTAGATAAACATGAATAACATGATAGGGACATACATCAATGATCTTATGTAGATAGATTATTTAATGGAGACATACATAAATTAATAATTGCGATCAAACATGAAGAATCTAATGCGCCACATAAGGAATTACTTAAAGTGAAGACGAAAACATGAATGATCTGGTCGATAGAGACACATAAAAGATTGTGCACGATATTTTTATCAAATTATTAACATATATCCTGGTCAAATATATTTCAGTGCATAAAATAAATTCAAAAAGACTTTTATGTTGTAGTGCAGTGGTTCCTAACCTTTTGGGGTCCATGCACCCCTTCAGATGCCCAAAAAAGTTCATGCACCCCCTCGTGAAACTTGCAGAAAATGCATAATAAACTATGTTTATTTTAGGAACACAACAGTTTTGACAATAGGCAACAGGGAATTTAGTGAGAGATTTGTTGCTTCTTATGATCAATCAGCGATTTAAATCTGGGGACTGCTTCTCATCTCGCACAAGAATTGGTCCAGGATGTCTGCAGCCATGTCACTAATACTGGAATGAATAGTGTCATTGGACAAAGGAACTTTCTCAACCTGCTTCCTCTGCTGGTGACCACACATCAGTTCCACCATCTCCAGAGCACAAGGCTTCACCAAAGTTCTCCAATGGTGTGGGGCTTCTTGTTCTTTGCAATAAGATATGTAACCTTGAATGATGCCCCCAGTGTAGGTTTCTGTGACAAAGAAAATCCAAGCTTGGGCAAGGTACCTGAGGTCAAGAAGCGAGCTCTCTTCTGCTTGAAGACCTCAACACTGTCCTTGGAATGGGATGGATGGACTTTCTCCAAGTGCTCTCGGAGTCTAAAAGGCTTCATGTTGTCATTGCACAGGATTTTTCCACAGAGGAAGCACTGAGGCTTTTGCGTTCCATCTCTCTCTCTCTCTTTATTATTTATTAACGATTTTGAGGGGGTGATGACAATCGGAATGTAGTACCAGTCAAAGGCAAATTTTAACTGACGAAGTTGATGTTTTTAATGACCGGATTTGGATTCTCAACACAAGATTTTAGGTTTCAATGACGAATATTGGCTTACAATTACATTAACGTTTTTAAGACTTTTGCAGCGTACCGAGCAATTAAAGTGAAGGGGAAAAAAATCCCAACGTTTACATCCACTCAAAACAGTTAGAGGGTCACTGGAAGACATATATCTGACGTATTTGATGACAAAATAAAATTATTTGTAGAAAACTGACGTAAAACACGTATTCCGAGGAACACGTAGAGCGAACCGTTCATTTTTGCGAAAAAGTTTTCCGTCAATTTTCGACATGCGCAGAACGATGCGCGAACTAGTATTAAACATGTTGTATATTGGCACCCTTTAACGCGGCATGCTTTGCTTATGGTTTACATTTTCAGATTATCAGTTTTTCTTTCCTTTTTTTTTCCTTATTCTTTTTTTTTCTTCCTCTTTTTCTTTTTTTTCCTCTGAATGGTTCATGCACCCCCTGGAACCTGCTCATGCACCCCTTGGGGGTGCATGCACCACTGGTTAGGAACCCCTGTTGTAGTGTATATTTTTGCTGATATTAAAAACGTTCCTTTTTGTTTCTCGAAATGTCGAAAAATCTTGACCTAATAATTTAGTAATTTATTTAAAAGTGTTCTCTACGTATTTCAATTCTTGCCAGTATCTCTTCTGGTTGCCAGGACAACTAAAAGCTTACATGTAGCGTTATCCCATGAGACAAGTTGAAAAAAACACTCATTCCATCGAGAAGCACTGGTTTAGAGAGTTCAGTCGAAAGGTTAATACTCTCGGGACCAAAACTGTACACGATATTTGGAATCTGAACCAGGTCCTCTAGAAAAGACAGATCAATGGAGAAGCTTACAACATAACATATGGGATGGCAAAGAGAGAGATTTACAACAGAACAAATGGGATGTCAAATTTTATTAGAGGGTTTAAACACAACAGATACAGAAGAGAACCTACGCCTGCAAAATTGATACTATAATAAAATTCTGAAACAGTTTAAATCTTGTTCAAGTCCAATAAGCTGACTCATGTTTATTGTCTAAATTTATGAAATAAAAAAAGACTAAAATAAACTATTCCTACACTAGTTGTATTGTTACTTTAAACTATTCCTACACAAGTTGTATTGTTACTTTAAACTATTCCTACACAAGTTGTATTGTTACTTTAAACTATTCCTACACAAGTTGTATTGTTACTTTAAACTATTCCTACACAAGTTGTATTGTTACCTTAAACTATTCCTGCACAAGTTGGGGGTCCTTGGCCAAGTTTTGACTATAAAAAGGGTCCACGGGTAAAAAAAAAGTTTGGGAACCACTGCTTTAAACTATACCTACACAAGTTGTATTGTTACTTTAATCTATTCCTACACAAGTTGTATTGTTACTTTAAACTATTCCTACACAAGTTGTATTATTACTTTAAACTATTCCTACACAAGTTGTATTGTTACTTTAAACTATTCCTGCACAAGTTGTATTGTTACTTTGTTTCCTATCCACTCGATCATGACCACTATAAGAGTTGTCCTGTCAGGGCGGGATAGATTAGTAGAAATATTCCGGGTAATCATATGAAACAATTTCATTTAAAATGTTAAACAAATATGTGTATACGAGCAGTCAAATATGTGTATACGAGCAGTCAAATATGTGTATACGAGCAGTCAAATATGTGTATACGAGCAGTCAAATATGTGTATACGAGCAGTCAAATATGTGTATACGAGCAGTCAAATATGTGTATACGAGCAGTCAAATATGTGTATACGAGCAGTCAAATATGTGTATACGAGCAGTCAAATATGTGTATACGAGCAGTCAAATATGTGTATACGAGCAGTCAAATATGTGTATAAACGAGCAGTCAAATATGTGTATACGAGCAGTCAAATATGTGTATACGAGCAGTCAAATATGTGTATACGAGCAGTCAAATATGTGTATACGAGCAGTCAAATATGTGTATACGAGCAGTCAAATATGTGTATACGAGCAGTCAAATATGTGTATACGAGCAGTCAAATATGTGTATACGAGCAGTCAAATATGTGTATAAACGAGCAGTCAAATATGTGTATACGAGCAGTCAAATATGTGTATACGAGCAGTCAAATATGTGTATACGAGCAGTCAAATATGTGTATACGAGCAGTCAAATATGTGTATACGAGCAGTCAAATATGTGTATACGAGCAGTCAAATATGTGTATACGAGCAGTCAAATATGTGTATACGAGCAGTCAAATATGTGTATACGAGCAGTCAAATATGTGTATACGAGCAGTCAAATATGTGTATACGAGCAGTCAAATATGTGTATACGAGCAGTCAAATATGTGTATACGAGCAGTCAAATATGTGTATACGAGCAGTCAAATATGTGTATACGAGCAGTCAAATATGTGTATACGAGCAGTCAAATATGTGTATACGAGCAGTCAAATATGTGTATACGAGCAGTCAAATATGTGTATACGAGCAGTCAAATATGTGTATACGAGCAGTCAAATATGTGTATACGAGCAGTCAAATATGTGTATACGAGCAGTCAAATATGTGTATACGAGCAGTCAAATATTTGTATACGAGCAGTCAAATATGTGTATACGAGCAACAAAGCCCGTCCAAGGACGTTCCGTCACCGTTCGGTGGCATGTTGTAACTCCCCTCCAACAGCCGTCTCGACCGGCATACATGTGAATCACGTCAAAAATACTATTCATTATAGTTAAAATAAATGACTCGTAAAAAACAGAGCTTTTGACTATAAATCACAACGCGCATAACTCAAAATGAAGTCTTGGAAGAAATACTGCAACAAAAATAACGAGTTTTGAACGTCCGCGTAAAATTGATATGATTGGCTGTAGGAGTCATGTGTGTTTGAGGGACCAATCGCTATCGATGACTGCACGGAACATTGCCTTTTATAATAGGAGGAAGGATAGTGTTTGTTATTTCTATGACCGGAAGACTTCCCATCTCATTTTTTAATGTTACTATTTTATGTGAAGTTCTTATCTTTAATTATTTTTAAGATTTAAAATAAATAAATTGAAATTTTTTTAAAAACAACAGATATTTGACTGATGTCTTATTGAAACTGATCCATCGAAATACAACAGAAAATTAAATTAATAGAATTCCACAATGATTGAAAAGCGCGCCTATTATGTCTTGTCTCTTAAAAGTATTTGTTGTTAATTATTCGTTAACTTGAGTCGCCTGGGTGCACTCTAACAAGATTAAAACTGTTTTAGAATTTTATTTTAGTCACACTTTTTCAGGCGTACATTCTCTTCCGTATGTGTGCTGAAAAACATCGTTTTATGAAAAGTTTGTGTGAAATAGATATGGCATTTTGTGGTCTGAGACTTGAGAGGACATACGCGAGTGTTACATGGTAACTTGCTCGTATTATTGATTACATCATGTTTTGTAATATGAAAGATAAGACCTTTGTCTTTTCTATTTTTACCTCCCAGTCAAACACATTTAGTAGCCTTTGATTTCCTTTGAAGCGTCCTCTCTTACTAAAGCTGTAATAATAAAGACACTATAGTAGGAATCGAGTTTGTCATTCCTAATTAAGGGCGATATTTTCGGCGACCCGAGCAGTACACGCCATTTTGTGATTATTTGTTCAGTCATCCCAATAGTCCTTACTAATTTCACAGCCACTCTTAAGTATTGACCATCCCTCATTGGTTATGGTCTATGACGTATCTCTGTGGGGTAGTATTAGAGATTTAAAAAAAAACATAAAATAAAATGTCATGTTTTCACTTCCACTCAACATCTATCATAATTGTCTTTCACTTTACTTTTCAACATGAACCTCCAAAAAAGGAAACATCGAAAATTATAATAATATAAAAGATGAGTTTTATTTCTTGAAGAAAAACATTGAAAGGTGGCTTCGATTAAATCTTTCTATCGGCCGACAATATACAACGAGATAATAGTTTTTTTCCCTTTGACTGTCTTTAATTCCTTTATTTTTTCTTTTTTTTAAACCTGGAATGTTAGATGGTATCTTTGTTGATGTTTCAGCCCCTAGACACATGACAGTGGAAGAGGACACAAAACGGCCCAATGTTGATAAACCGCTTATAACACAAAGCTTCATGGAAACTCAACATGTTGTATTCTTTAACGTTACCACTAGCTTCTATAGCTTAGCGGAATGAAAATTGTCTTAAATGGGATAATTACTCTGCTGGGAAAAGTTCATCTCTCATAAGTAGCTTATATAATATTCCACCCGCCTCGCCAACTATATTTTTTATATTATAAATTACGTGACATGAAGGATTGGATTCAGGGAGTTATACGGCGTTGGTCTTACTTTCAATAGCTGAACTTGATGAAGGAAAAAATAGCGATAAAACGTATGCTTAAAGAATGAGTGAAGCCGTTTATTGATTCATCAAGTTGAACTGTTGTGAAATGCTACAACTTGATGAATATGTCAGGCTCTTTTGATGCTTTATTGTTATTTAACCACGGATTCTAAACTTTAGCTGACCATTGTCAATAAATATATTTTTAGCCTACTCAAGGACGCTGGTCACTCAATCCATAACAACTGTGTCAAATCATTATGACGTCACAAGGCAAGTGAAGATCTAAACACTTGTCATTTTAATAGTTTAAAGAGCGGGGTCTTACTTAACTTTAGAATACGTTTAAGTAAATTAAGGAAACGCTATGTTTTCATTTTATATTTTATTTGTATTTAAATCTTTATTTTTGTTTTTATTAATGTTTTTCTTTGACTAATAAACTAAGGGCAGATTTCTAAATAAGCCTTCATCTACATTTCGTTTCTTACTCACGAATCCGATACCTTTTTAAAAAAGCTTGAGTATCCCGAAACTAAGGTGGGGAAAGATAAATAGAAGTTAAAAAAAAGATTTAAAAAAACACGTTTTTATAAGCGGACTAAAAAGAAGAAAATATTTTGTTTCACATAATTAACTAATTCAATTCACTCATTTTCTTACTCGTCATTTGTAAACCCTAATCATTTTAGCCAAACGCCTAAAAAGCGCCCGCCCACGTTTTTAGTCATATTACATCATAGTACTTCAGTATACAAGTTTGAAATTTTTATCAAACCAGAAAAAGATTTTTACTTCACAATTCTGTGAAAAAAAATGTTTCTTCTTTTTAGTCAGTTTATAAAAATGTGGTTTTTAAAAATCTTTTTTTTACTTCTATTTATTTTATTCTTTTTAGTCTAAGTGTATGCTATGGTGAGTTTTGAAGTATTTATTATGTTCAAATATAATACGCATTGCCCGACGAACATTTACATACTGGAAATGACTGATCTCCCCTTGATGTTAAACATGGTTGATGTGGTCGGGGTTGGTGTGAACTCGGCACGTGAATGTAATGTAAACAAGAGCAGACGGATAATACATATGTTTATATATAGATAAACTAAAAAGTTCAATAATTTAATAACGGTAAATTCGATCGATCTGAAATTTCGATACAATTAGGGTTGCCAGATGTCCGGTTTTTAACCGGACTGTCCGGTATTATCGTTATTTGTCCAGTTAAAAAATTGAAGCAATACCGGACATGCATGTGTCCGGTATTTTCAATTTTCTTTAATTCAATACACTAGTAGGCTTTTTTAAGCAATCTTACAATCTTCTGATTATAGAATCGACCGTTTCACCTAATTACGCATCGAAATTTGCAATTTGTATTGTAATAAAAAACACATACAATGTCTTTTATTATATAAATGAAGCACGTAAAGAATTAAACGTTAATCCATTCTGGCATTACAAAACAATTTTAAACGACTTACAGACTGATGAACGTAATCGGATGTGCGTTGAATCTGTGAGAAGTGAACTCTGTGTGTTTTTTAATATACCGTATACCTGCACAGAATTTAAGGAGGCAATTTCTAAGAACAAGAAATTGTTGAAAGCATCCAAGTCTAGTTATAAATATAAAGTCAATTAGTGTTTTATTATTTCAAAATGCTGATGATTATTGTGCAGTGTAGTGACAGTATTGTATTTAGTCAAATGCTTCAAAAAGACAAAAATAGAAAGTTTGAACTTAAATAATAGTTAGTAGATGTTTAAAAGCCCCTAACATGAACATAAATTTATTGTTTTGTGACATAATCTTGCTATTAGAGTCGCAGATTTGCAAAGCCTAATGGACCGCTTTGCCAAGGCCGCCAGCGACTTCGGCCTAACCATCAGCCTCAAAAACGACTAACGTGGTGGCCCAGGATGCTGATCCACCCAACATCACCATGGAACCGTGGAACACTTTACGTACCTTGGCTCCAATATCACCAACAACCTGTCCCTTGATTCCGATCAAGACATAAGGAACGGCAAGGCCTCCACAACTCTGGCCAGGCTCTCAAAAAGAGTCTGGAATAGCAAAAAGCTGACCATCAGAACCAAAATGCTGGGTACCGTGCATGTGTGCCAAGCACCCTCCTTTATGCCAGTGAATCCTGGACCCTATACTCCAGACAAGAAAGGAGATTGAGTGCTGTCTCCGCGCATCCTGGGAATTGCGAGGCAGGACCATGTCACCAACAATGAGGTGCTACAACAGGCAAAAATACAAAGCATGACAACTGTTCTCAATCAGCGTCGGCTCAGATGGTTGGGACATGTGCGCAGATTGGATGATGGCAATCCCAAATGACATCCTCTATTCTGAGCTAGCCAAAGGAAAGAGGACTACAGGCCGGCCTCACCTCGTTACAAAGATGTCTGCAAGAGAGACGTAAAAGCTATTGGCATCGACATAAATAGTTGGGAGGAACTCGCTGGGGACAGGTACAGATGGAGACAGGCTTTGACTGCGGGCTCGATACAGGAAAAAAAACCTGCAACAGGTCGCAGACGTAATTTGCATTAAAAGGAAAAGGAGAGCAAATCAGACAAACACAAATACTACCTTTCAGTGTCAGAAGTGCAGCAAAGGCTGCCATTCGCGAGTGGGTTTGTACAGCAACAGAAGAAGTTGCAAAGCCGTGCGCGCAAATTCCATAGGAGCACAGAAAATTCCGTCGTCTTACGAGACATAAGGGAGCCAACAATCTTGCTATATTTTGATATTTGCAATACTGTAATTTTCTCCAGAACACATGGCATACGCAGACATATTACCAGGCAGAAGAAAAACAATTTTATTATTGTATTATATTATTGCATTTATAATCATGCCATATTTTGAAAATATAATAAAGCAAGGATGTTTAATGAGATTCCGATCTTATTCTATATTTAATATACGAATGTTGCAACGCATCATTATTATCTTGATTTGATCATATGAATATTAATGACATTAACAGACTACAGCACTTTTTGAATTCACACAGTTCACTAAACCTATTCAATGATCCCAAAACCTCAAATTATTCATGTTGCTATTTTGGCTTTTTGTGCCATGACAGTCGACACTAGTGTCCGGTATTTTTGAGACAGCCATCTGGCTACCCTAGATACAATGCATTGTCATCCAAGATCTATCTGTGGTAAAATTGTGAGATCTCTAGGACTATCAGAATTGGTTTAATTTTACGTTGGCAGATTTGAAAAATTGTGGACAGACAAACAAACAGGAACGAAAGTGAGTTAATAAATCGTGGTAAAAACTAAGCCATTAACGAATGATGGCTATGGGCTGTTTGGGTAGGTTTACAATTGTCTGCGTGTAGCATTGAGAACAATTGACTGGAAGGCTTGAGAGTAAGACCCAGGTGACCAACTGTCTGGTAGATGATGTAACAGGACGTCAGTGCGAACAGCTCTGGGCTAGATATCGAAGCAGAAACGTTCAACTGTGGACATAAATAATCAGGACATCACTGTAGAGGAACAACAAACAAACTCGACTTTTAAGCACGGCCATTTCAAAACTTGAGTACTGTTTAATGACAAAATTGTATCATATCTTTTACATTACAGATGCTTCTTCTATAGAGAAGATATTTGTGCTCTACACTATTACATGAGTTATGTATAGTCTTGGATTTTAAAAATATTTTTGTTTGGTTTTGAGTGTAGGATTTTCTGGCTTTTTCGTTCAACTCATTTCACGCTCGACTGCCTCACGGGAAGAAGGAGGAATTTTATGTGTGTGTATGTGTTTGTATGTATTTGTTTGTGTTTGTATGTGTATTTATGTGTTTGTATGTGTTTGTTCCTGCAAACGGCAAAGCAAAAGTAATTTTATCCTTATGTCTATTCGAATTTTGTATAAAATATTGTTGTATTTCTAAGTTAGAATGTAATTCCTCGTGTATTATTACTTCTTTGCTTTTTGTTCTTTTATCCTTTTGATTTGATTTCTTTTCCTTTCTTGGTCTGTGGTAATCCAAAAGATTAAACCGTAGTTTTTCCAAAATATTCGCATTTATGTTTTTAATTTTTAATGCACTGTGATAAAGTAGCATTATCCACTTATAATAACAAGAGAGAGCTCAGACCTATTGTTTCATCCCATCGATCCTACAAAATCATAAAACTGATACCGTGTGGCCTCAAGAAATATAAGACGAATAAGAATATGCCGCCCATAAATATATGGCTTTTTTGGGGACATGGTGGTAACTTGATTCAAATTCAGACAATTTACGCTGACCCCTGACCCCCAAAGTGGGTCTCAAGTTTCCATTCTGTACCACCCAAACTTTTAGGCTGACCTTTGACCACCAAAGTGGATCTCAAGTTTACATTGAATACCTCCCAAGCTTAGAATGACGTAGACTAATCAAAGACGCTGCTGAAATTCAGTCATTTATCTATAAAACCTTAGCCGCTTTGAAAGTCAGTATTTCAGATTTATACGTTGTCTGTCATGATAAACCATGTCTTTCATGATAAACCATGTCTTTCATGATAAACCATGTCTTTCATGATAAACCATGTCTTTCATGATAAACCATGTCTGTCATGATAAACCATGTATGTCATGATAAACCATACTCTGTACGGAAACTTCGATTAAAAAGAAAGAGGAAGTTCCGGGCTAGGGTATTTGGGGGGATCAGATAAATTATGGGGAATTAAAATTGTGTCTCCGGCAGCCCTGCCAATTATAATGATTGCGCTGCAGCATAACTGGAGCAAGGAAGTTTCTGAGATATTGTGACGAGGGGAAACATTGATATTGACTGAACTGAATCACGTGTTCTCATAAAGTCTTGTGATTACTACCCTACCGTCTCAGTGTGAAGACAATCCAACAAAAATTATAAATAAAAGTTTTAAAAAAATATTTTTAAAAAAACCCCGTTTCTGAAGTTTCCGTATTCTTGTCCCCTCTTGGACGAGTTCAACAATAGAAACACCCGACCTTGACACTCGCCACCCTTTGAATATCACCAACAAATTCCACGTCAGACTAACCTTATAGCGAGTTCACCGTGGTCTTTCAGTGGACTTTTTTTTTCTTTAGATGACGTCATTGTCTCTGTTTAACCCGTTTCTCCATTCTCAACTGTTACAACGTTTTGTCTCAGTGCGTAACTCTTTCTTTTTTGTTTAACCGTTACACCCTCAAACCATCATATTTTTCAGAACATATTTATGTATTTATCCAAACCAAGAGATCTGTTCTCATTTTATGTTAACTTTAAATAACATGTGTAATACTTCAATTAACTTTTGATTTAGCATCGGCAACTTGAGAATGTTGAAATAACTAAATGAAGAAATAAGAGTATCTACTTCTTCTTTCTTCTATTCATTTAGGACCCGCTATAAATACTCTAATCAACCTGGATCATATTTTATTTTTCCCTGCGCGTAATGTCAGGTACACATCAGAGTTTGGTGGACTGACTGCTGGGACTGTAACATTTACTACAATGTTTCATCATTGTCGAATTTTTTAAAATAAAATATCAACATTATTGAAATAATAATATTAGAATATATAGCGAGAATCTACTGTAAAGTTAAATGGGTCTATAAGCCACGAGAACAAATCTTGCGACTGTAGGTACGCCAGCCGAACGTGACTGTCCTTTGGCCACCATGCCCCCACCCCCTAAGCACTAAGCATTTTTAAAACGCATGACATTTCTGTTTGCCTACTTCTACTTGTATGATATAACAAGTTTTAAAAAACATTGCTGTTAGGTTAATATAAACATTGATGTTAGGTTAATATAAACATTGCTGTTAGGTTAATATAAACATTGCTGTTAGGTTAATATAAACATTGCTCTTAGGTTAATATAAACATTGCTGTTAGGTTAATATAAACATTGCTGTTAGGTTAATATAAACATTGCTCTTAGGTTAATATAAACATTGCTGTTAGGTTAATATAAACATTGCTGTTAGGTTAATATAAACATTGCTGTTAGGTTAATATAAACATTGCTGTTAGGTTAATATAAACATTGCTGTTAGGTTAATATAAACATTGCTGTTAGGTTAATATAAACATTGCTGTTAGGTTAATATAAACATTGCTGTTAGGTTAATATAAACATTGCTGTTAGGTTAATATAAACATTGCTGTTAGGTTAATATAAACATTGCTGTTAGGTTAATATAAACATTGCTGTTAGGTTAATATAAACATTGCTGTTAGGTTAATATAAACATTGCTGTTAGGTTAATATAAACATTGCTGTTAGGTTAATATAAACATTGCTGTTAGGTTAATATAAACATTGCTGTTAGGTTAATATAAACATTGCTGTTAGGTTAATATAAACATTGCTCTTAGGTTAATATAAACATTGCTCTTAGGTTAATATAAACATTGCTGTTAGGTTAATATAAACATTGCTGTTAGGTTAATATAAACATTGCTGTTAGGTTAATATAAACATTGCTGTTAGGTTAATATAAACATTGCTGTTAGGTTAATATAAACATTGTTGTTAGGTTAATATAAACATTGCTGTTAGGTTAATATAAACATTGCTGTTAGGTTAATATAAACATTGCTGTTAGGTTAATATAAACATTGCTGTTAGGTTAATATAAACATTGCTGTTAGGTTAATATAAACATTGCTGTTAGGTTAATATAAACATTGCTGTTAGGTTAATATAAACATTGCTGTTAGGTTAATATAAACATTGCTGTTAGGTTAATATCATTAATGGCCACCTAAAATTGCATGAATATAATATTTTAATATGAAAAACAATGATTACAATTTTCTAATTTGTAAAAAAAAATTAAAAACAACAACAACAAAAATACTAAAACAATTTTGCGGGCCTTCAGTGCAGACAGGTATTTTTTCTTGATGTATCGTCATTACATCGCTAGTGTGCAATTTGTCTTTATATCTTCTGATTGCTGAGCGAAAATATAGTACCTGTCATGGCCACGACATTCCACCTTAGCTTATGCATCTTTAGATTGAAACTGTTGGAATATTGCTGTACTTATCAAAACGAATGAATCCGTTGTAAAAACTCCAACAGTTTTTCATTATTTCTTTCAAAGCGATTTCATTTGTTTTTATTTTTTAAATGTATCAATGCCAATTGGCTCACTTAGTAAAAGCATAATGTAATTTAAAATGAGACAAAAATGTGTATATTTGATGATTCAGCATGATCTAGGTGACTGGCCTTGTGTATATTTGATGATTCAGCATGATCTAGGTGACTGGCCTTGTGTATATTTGATAATTCAGCATGATCTAGGTGACTGGCCTTGTGTATATTTGATGATTCAGGATGATCTAGGTGACTGGCCTTGTGTATATTTGATGATTCAGCATGATCTAGGTGACTGGCCTTGTGTATATTTGATGATTCAGGATGATCTAGGTGACTGGCCTTGTGTATATTTGATGATTCAGCATGATCTAGGTGACTGGCCTTGTGTATATTTGATGATTCAGGATGATCTAGGTGACTGGCCTTGTGTATATTTGATGATTCAGCATGATCTAGGTGACTGGCCTTGTGTATATTTGATGATTCAGCATGATCTAGGTGACTGGCCTTGTGTATATTTGATGATTCAGGGTGATCTAGGTGACTGGCCTTGTGTATATTTGATGATTCAGCATGATCTAGGTGACTGGCCTTGTGTATATTTGATGATTCAGGATGATCTAGGTGACTGGCCTTGTGTATATTTGATGATTCATCATGATCTAGGTGACTGGCCTTGTGTATATTTGATGATTCAGGATGATCTAGGTGACTGGCCTTGTGTATATTTGATGATTCAGCATGATCTAGGTGACTGGCCTTGTGTATATTTGATGATTCAGGATGATCTAGGTGACTGGCCTTGTGTATATTTGAGGATTCAGGATGATCTAGGTGACTGGCCTTGTGTATATTTGATGATTCAGGATGATCTAGGTGACTGGCCTTGTGTATATTTGATGATTCAGCATGATCTAGGTGACTGGCCTTGTGTATATTTGATGATTCAGCATGATCTAGGTGACTGGCCTTGTGTATATTTGATGATTCAGCATGATCTAGGTGACTGGCCTTGTGTATATTTGATGATTCAGCATGATCTAGGTGACTGGCCTTGTGTATATTTGATGATTCAGGATGATCTAGGTGACTGGCCTTGTAGATTCACGTGACGTCAAGTATCTAGATTCTAGATCGATACGTACGAAGGGCGAATCCAGAAACTTCAATTATTAGCTAAAAGATATCAATCTCCTGAGACATGGTCTGAGATAGGTCTTCAATATTACAAACTGGCTCAAATTATTTTGGACCAGCTTTGGAAAAATTCCTGTGACTAAATTTTTTGTATATATTCTCATTAAAAAAGTCCAGATTTGGAGAGTGTTTAATTAAAAACTGTAGCAGAAGTCTACAACACACAAGAGATTACATCTATAACTGTCAGGGATTTTGTCTAAAGAATAAATTAATGTTGAAAATTTTCTTCATTTCAAAAAACGATTGTTCGGAATATTGGGCTTTTGTGAGTTGAATGAGAAATAGTGAGATCATCAAGGTGAAATATTTGAAGCTGTGAACAAAAAATAAAACATGACCACAAGACAGAGTCAAACTACTTTCAAACAAGCTTCCAACACCAGGTCGTGTCAGAGGGGAAGACTAAGTGGAAATACCAATGGGCGTCATCTACAGGGGATTTGTTTAATCCGTACATTAGCTTTACATTTTTACATATAAATTCAATTATGTATGTATGTCCTTTATAGCTGACTAAACCATTCATCCGATCGCCATAAAACTTTCGGAGACTCTTTAGTACGCTCCCGGGATGGTAACTGGCAACTTTTTTTCTCTCAATTTAACACTCATGGGGCGCCGGAGCCCATAATGTCATTTTTTGCTTATATGAGCTATATAAAAATTAGTTTAAAAGCGCTAGCTACTAGGTAAATCGATGGATCTTAACCAAACTTTATATATAAAAACTTGATAGCCAATATTAAAATACTATAACGCACTTAACTCCTAATGGCCATTCCTTCGGGGCTGGGGGCCCAAAATATATTTTGTCTTAAACGTTTAAGATTTTATTCACCTAATTCAATTATTAAAGATCTTGACAAATAATGATAAATGTATCCATCATTATCCATATTGAAATAAACACTTTTTAAAACTTTATATCTTGCCCTGAATGGGCCCTGGGGCCCTTAATGTCAGTTTTTTGCTTATATGACCATATTAAAACACTTAAGGGTACTGAACTTCCAATGTCAATTTCTTAGGGAGACAAATGTCTTTTTTGGCATATGTTTAAAATATTTTCCCATTCACTTTTTAAGGATCTTGAGAAATATATCCATGATGAAAGTGAATTAAAATGAACAGTTTTTTTGAAATTGAAATCTTGCACTGAATGGGCCCAGGGGCCCCTAAATTTGTTTTTATTTCCTTATAAATTAGTTTAAGCGTAAGATACTGAGAAAATTAATATATATTGACATATCTTAGTATATAAAAACTTAAGAATCTATATTATATTACTTTATGGGCACTTATTTCCGTTCCCTCGGGGCAGGGGGCCCAAATTGCCTTTTTTAGTAAACGTTTAAGATTGTATTCTCCATTCAATTTTTAACGATCTTGAGAAATATAAGCAAATATATGCATTATAGAATTGATTCTAATGAACATGTGTTTCGAACTTAACATCCTGTAACGAATAGTTCGAACTTAACATCCTGTAACGTATAGTTCGAACTTAACATCCTGTAACGATTGGGCCCCGGAACCCTAATGTGTGTTTTTTTGTTTTTGATAATATGAGCAATATACAAATTAGTTTATGCGTTAGCTACTGAGTAAATGAATGGATCTTACTTTTCAAAACTTTGTATACAAAACTTGATAGTACATAATAAATGATATAGGGCACTGAACTCCTATGTCTGTTCTATCGGGACTGGGGGCCCCAAATGTCTTTTTTACTGAACTTTAATAATTGTATTCCCCATTAAATTGTACACGATATAGAGAAAAATATCATGAGTACAATGGCAATATAACATTTTTAAATTATCACTCATTTTGGGACCGGGGGCCCTTAATATCGTTTCTTCTTTTGTAAGCTTTTTAATTATTAATTTATTTATCCGTTTGCTATGAAACTTGGTCTTTTTTTTTCTTTTTTTTTCTTGCACATTTCCTCGAAGGTTTCTGGCATAATTGTTTTTAATACATACCACTTATTGGTTTCTTTAAACGTATTCATTTTTACTGAAATCGTTGCAACGCACGACGGGTTTGCTAGTATATATATATATATATGTTTATATATGTTAAATAAGCGCCTATATAACGAATAATATTTTGTTAAACATGAGTTATATTTATATGCTAGCCAACAGTACAGCATTTCCTCGCCCACGATTGTTTAGTAAGACTTAAGTTTACAATAAATTAATTATTGACGTAAATTACTCAACTTAAACAAATACATTTTTATCATGCCTTATTTTCCAATTAATTTGTTTAAATTATTCACAAGTCATCTTTCACTTTTGTGTTGATAAAAGAAGTTAATTCTCGATCACTTGTATTCTACCACCTCCCCCACCACCTGTGGTCCATTCTGCCGCCATCAAACAGTACAACCCCCCCCAACCAATACCCACTCACACACCAACCAGCCACACACACATACACCCACACACACTAACCACCCACATCTACCCAAACACACACCAACCACCCCCCACACACACCAACCACCCACACACCCACCAACACACACACCCACCCACACACACTAACCACCCACATCCACCAAAACACACACCAACCACCCCCCCACACACACCAACCACCCAACACACCCACCAACACCAACACACACACCCACCAACACACACTAACCACCCACACACATACCCACACACCCACCAACACCCACACACACACCTACAACCAAAAACACACTCATCACGGCAGCCGACACCTATCACAACACTTACAGTAATTACCCACAAGTTTGTCACGTGTTTACTCCTGGGGACGGAAGTGGTGCCAGGCCAAACGGTCATACGTCTTGTGGCTAGATGGTACTATACAGCAGCGAAAGTGATTCTATTTATAACCTGTTGAAAAACAACGCACTATTCCTTAGAATGTAATCATGTGTGTGTGAAAACACAGGACAGCTGGCTGGGGAGATAGGACTTACAACACAGGACAGATGGAATGATAGGACTTAAAACAAAGCCGTACAAGATGTTAAGTGAGGACATGAAGACATTCCACGCCTAAAGATCTTAAAAATAATTCCGCCCCGTGACGCACTAACTTGTATGTCTGTATATGCAAATCAAAAATATCATGAATAGAAGATACATTCATTTTCATCCTGTGTTGTTTCTCCACTGATTAAAAAAAACTAGAATGCAACCGGACTAAAGTCTATAATTAAAAGAGATTTTAAAGACATTTTTTAAAAATAAATAGTTTGTCAGTTCGTGTGGTCAGTACGAACCGCTCGAGAACAATGTTCCCTTTAATCTGCGCGGCTGCGCGGTCGCGCAGATATCTGACCAACCCCGCGAAGTAATTTTTAATTACCGCGCAGCAAATTTGGTAAAATATTGCTAAACAAATCAATGCTGTGCAACTTTGTACACTAGTTTTTATATTTTGCACACGGACCAACACACCTTAGAGGGAACATTGCTCGAAACTACCCCGACAGATCCTCAAATGACAAGCACATGTCAAGATGAAAGCAGATGGCCCGAGAGAAACTTTACTTAGAAGTATCAACAAAGAAATTACATTTCTAGGTCTTCACGCATTCCAAGATCTTCATAGAGCTAAGGAAAACTGACAGATATAACAAAGACAAATATCCGCTCTATGAGCCTGCCAGGCCCAGGAGGAAAATCAATCAGTCAATCAATCAATCAATCTATCAATCAATCTTTAAGGTAGGATGGCAATGAGAATTAGTGTTCTCGTGTGAAGCCCCCATACTTGTAACCGGACTCTTGTCAGGTAGATCTAAAAAGCCCTCGATTTATTCCTGTACTTTGAACACGAGGCTATGGACACAACTGGCCCACCACACGACTGGCCCACCACACGACTGGCCCACCACATGACTGGGCCACCACACCACTGGCACACCACACTACTGGCACACCACACGACTGGCCCACCACACTACTGGCACACCACACTACTGGCACACCACACAACTGGCCCATCACACTACTGGCACACCACACTACTGGCACACCACACGACTGGCACACCACTCAACTAGCACACCACACAACTGGCCCACCACACTACTGGCCCACCACACTACTGGCCCACCACTATACTGGCCCACCACTATACTGGCCCACCACACTACTGGCCCACCACACTACTGGCCCACCACACAACTGGCCCACCACACTACTGGCCCACCACACTACTGGCCCACCACACTACTGGCCCACCACACAACTGGCCCACCACACTACTGGCCCACCACACTACTGGCCCACCACACTACTGGCCCACCACTCTACTGGTCCACCACACTACTGGCACACCACACGACTGGCACACCACACGACTGGCCCACTACTCAACTGGCCCACCACACAACTGGCCCACCACTCAACTGGCCCACCACATGAATGGCCCACCACACGACTGGCCTACCACTCGACTGGCCCACCACACAACTGGCCCACCACTCAACTGGCCCACCACATGAATGGCCCACCACACGACTGGCCCACCACTTGACTGGCCCACTACACGACTGGCCCACCACACGAATGGCCAACCACACGACTGGCCCACCACATGTATGGCCCACCACACGACTGGCCCACCACACGACTGGCCCACCAGGTCCTGCTACCACCAGATTATCCATTGTGAAGAATGATTAGCCAAAAGTGCTTCACGGCATGGTTCTATAAGACACCGTAAAACGGAAATCCTTATCACAAACGGAATCCCGTTTATTGCCGTTGTTTTTATTTTGTTGAATTGATTTTTTTTAAAATCGTTTAACACTAACGTTATTATTTATTATATACTCTCTGTTTGCTTTATTTCAATTTTTAATTTCAATTGTACTTTTTTTTTAGTCCTTCACATACTATAACAATAACCAAGCCACTGAGTTATTATTCCTTTACTTTCCTCTTAGAGAAATGTTACCTAAAATGATGTTACTTGGTGTCTTTTTGATATCAAATCTCATGTCATGGGAAAATTTATCCAATTTTGAAGTTAAATTTTTAAAAAAAATTACGGTTGTAATTACTATTCCCTCTACAAACGTGGTTTTGTTTCTTTGCGGAGACTGGGTTTAATTTTAATTTGAAAATTCTCATGTTCTTCAATCTCAACTCATTTGTTTCTCTGTCGCTCTCTTCCTCTGTCTCAGTCTCTCACTGTATTTCTCTCTTCTTTCATCTCCGTCTCTCTCTCTCTCGCTCGCTCTTTTCTCTCAAGTAGAGTTTTCATTGAACCATCATTTTAATTGCTCTGTTTTTTTATTTCTTTATCTTCAGTATCTCTTGCTCTGATTATTGACTTTGAGCCGTGGCTTGAGGTTGTCTACATATATTGTTCTATGCAATATCTCAATATTATCTTGATGTTGTCTACATATATTTTTCTATGCAATATCTCAATATTATCTTCCCCCCCCCCACACACACACACCTTTTTTCAACAGAATAACAAGGGCTATTCAATGGCTCTGAGCGAACTTTTGTTTTTGCTTTAAACAAGAGAAAGTGAAGGGCACACTGCTAAATAAAATACAGATTCAATGCAACGCATTTCAACATTTGCTTTAAAAACAGAGAATGTTCATCTTTCTTTCCTGATATTATTTTAAATGGGAGAGACGAAGTTTGTTTGAAAGCAGCCATGACAGCTAGCAATGGCTGAAATAATTTACATGCCGTTGTTTAACTACATGCCGACTTTTTAAAATTGTAAGTGATGGGAGAAAAAGAGACACAGAGGCGTCCCTAGGGTTGGTGTCACCCCTGTTCGGTTGCGCATGGTGTCACCTCCTCACGACTTACCCCATAGATCTTGTCCGAGTCTACTGGTACCAAATAACGGAAAAATAAAGAATTTTACACTTTTGGTTTCACCCCTTGTGACGTGTCACCCGGTGCGGTCCACACCACCCGCCCCCTAGTGACGCCACTGTTTGCACACTCCTTTGGAAGTAATAGCTAAATTATAATACACGCTTTGAAGCATTCAAAATTTAAGACTTCATGTAATCACTCAAAACCAAGAACGCCAAAATCGATAATAATTTTTGTTTATGTAGATCTATATTATTGCAGCTGAACGCGATGTAATTTTTTTTAGGTAGAGAGGAGCAATCAGGTGTAAAAATGGATTCTACACTCTCGAACCCAGATAACTTAATCTTGACTTTTACATAAAGCTTATTTACCAAGACCTGTGCAAACAAATCGGCAGCGCAGAATTTACGTATAAGCTACACAAGCTATAGCTTAAGGCCCCCACTTGTCCGATTTACGTATAAACTACACAGGCTATAGCTTAGGGCCCCCACTTTTCCGAGTAAGCAATTGCCATATTAGGCACTGCGATACAATATCTAGACTTTTAAAGGACCCCATATCTCAAATAACTTAGGGCCTTATCAAGTCTAAATGCGGCATCGCAAATGTGAAATCAAAGAATTGAAATATAAGCCTATTTCATCACCAACCAAGGACCAAAAAAACTGACCAATCATAGGTATTAACAGACATCTATGTATACGTTTACCCTCAGCTATCAACACAAATATCAGTCTCACACACCATCGACCGCAAAGGCCACTGACCCTTGCCCACTGAACGCCCTACTCTGTATTCTTCTAGAATCCTGGTGTGTTTTGTCAACAAGATGTTGATGCCTGTAACATCTGTACACTCTAGAAGCGAAATCTGCTCTCTCCACACCACAACGAAACTTTCATTGATAATAGTAAAAGGAATAAAAAGAAAAGAAAACGCCGCAGCCTTTACGGGAGTAGCTAATCGATACTTGAACCGTTCATCAAGAACACAAGTACATACATTACTGACTACCGGGCTTACAACTTAATCAACACGTGTACAACGATTACGTTATGTTCAACATTGTTTTTAAATACTTTGTGCAGTTTTGTTGCAGGTTTGTAATACGCTCCTTTTTATTTTTTTTAGTGATTTCGACGTCATAAAAGACTTCTAAAACATATTTTATTTTATGTGATGTTACAGAACAAAGAAAGCTCCCAGAATATCCAATGACAAAGACTCGTATTTCCAATAAAGTTAAAATTTTGCACGATAAATAATCAAAAAAAGAAAATAGCATACATTCTGAGGACAGGTTAACGAATTTTAACGAACATATTTGGAGACATTGAGCTATTTCTTATCAATTTTATCTTTACTGTATACAATTTTATCTTTACTGTATACAATTTTCTGAAAATTTTTCTTTTTTGCTATAGTGATTTGGCGACTTCAGTGATAAATCTACAAATTAACGTTATTTTAATGTACTACAAATTAACGTTATTTTAATGTACTACAAATTAACGTTATTTTAATGTACTACAAATAATGACCTTAAGTTCAACATTTTATATCTAATGTGATGTGATGTGATGTGATGTGATGCAAGCGAAGATGACTAGGCCTGATGAAGCAGCTGACCCGTCTGTCGTATGAATGCCTGCACAATGATGGAGACTTCCTGGACCTATGACAGACTTTATCCTCGGGTTCTGGTTGTGTCGCAGTACTTTCAGCTGTTCATGGACTCCGCGTCGACTCCGTGTTTCGTTTGAAAGCATTCATATTTAAACTCAAGCTGCATAACTAGCTTGAATTACAATCTGAGCAATGGGCCCTCACTGCCAGTCTGACTCCTGGCCCTCACCGTCAGTCTGACTCCTGGCCCTCACCACAAGTCTGACTCCTGGCCCTCACCACTAGTCTGACTCCTGGCCCTCACTGCCAGTCGGACTCCTGGCCCTCACTGCCAGTCTGACTCCTGGCCCTCACTGTCATTCTGACTCCTGGCCCTCACTGCCAGTGTGACTCCTGGCCCTCACTGCCAGTCTGACTCATGGCCCTCATTGCCAGTCTGACTCCTGGCCATACTGCCAGTCTGACTCCTGGCCCTCACTGCCAGTCTGACTCCTGGCCCTCACTGCCAGTCTGACTCCTGGCCCTCACTGCCAGTCTGACTCCTGGCCCTCACTGCCAGTCTGACTCCTGGCCCTCACTGCCAGTCTGACTCCTGGCCCTCACTGCTAGTCTGACTCCTGGCCCTCACTGCCAGTCTGACTCCCCTAGAGTAAAGATCAATGTTCATGGATTTTAGTTAAATTATCGATCACTTTGAATCATTGCAATTTTTGTCTATATTCTGCTCACAGCTGTTCCTTTTTGCAATAAAATTGTTTGAAAAAAAAATTGGTTGATAAAAGCAATCGAATATAAATAATCTGTTATCATCATTACATATTATAGTGAACCTGCTGCTACCTTTTGTAGAGAACTTGGTTACACCTTACTCTAAACTCTAATCAATATTCATAGTAGATAACCGAGCTACACCATGACTCTCCTTCACTCTCGTACTTAATCTCAAACACAAAGACTTCCGTTACAACTGCTGGACTTTATTGAGATTTAGTTTGACCTCGCGTGACCAACGAATAAATTTTAGTGTTTAGTATTTTTAAAAAAAACCTAAAACATGTCTACAATTTATTTAACTACATTTTTATTTATACTTTTAAGTGCCTATTTTGTGAAGAGTACCAGTATTTAACTTTTGTTTAATGATTATTATTTTCAGCGCCATCTAAACTTAAAATGAACGATATGTTAATTAGACGTTCACCAACGTAATAATATATCATCGCATTCGTCAATTACAGTTCTAAACCAGTGGCAACAGTTTTCAATGCGTTTCTTAAATTGCTTTCATGAAGTAACAACAAATCCAGGAATGTTTCAAGATTACATGCTGTCTTCGTCTCATGTCTAGATTACAGGCTGTCTTCGTCTCATGTCTAGATTACAGGCTGTCTTCATCTCATGTCTAGATTACATGCTGTCTTCGTCTCATGTCTAGATTACAGGCTGTCTTCGTCTCATGTCTAGATTACAGGCTGTCTTCGTCTCATGTCTAGATTACAGGCTGTCTTCGTCTCATGTCTAGATTACAGGCTGTCTTCGTCTCATGTCTAGATTACAGGCTGTCTTCGTCTCATGTCTAGATTACAGGCTGTCTTCGTCTCATGTCTAGATTACAGGCTGTCTTCGTCTCAAGTCTAGGCCAAGACTTTATGAAGGGTTTCACTTCATTTACGAGCTTCTAGAGTTCCTTTTATTCAATAAATAAATCCATTTACATGTCCACGCATGCATTCCCGCACACGGCTTTCAGACAACGTTATGAAGAAAAGAAAGTTAAGATATAGCATATCTGTTGAAAGCTTTTATTTATTCCATTTTGTAAATATTATCTATTATTTTTATTTTTTATGCCAGGAAACTCCAAACGCTGCCCACCGTCCGTAATCAAAGAGAAGGGACGGAACTGATTATGGCTTTTGTTGGAAACATGGGAAACTCTAACTTCCTGATTAATTTAAAGCGATTAGCCTATGTATTATTTATCTTCCATTCTTTTACGCTGCGGTGGGGAAGACACACACAAATGTAGTCAATGTGGGTTTGTATTGTAATTGTAAATGAAATTATATACACAAAACAAAAATCTGAAATATTGAAATTTAATAGTAACTAGGTTACGTGAGAGTAATAAAAATAGATAATTCTATGTAACTATTGCTAGAAGTGGAAAAAAATATTTTCGTAATTATTAAATTTGAGCCATATTTTTTAAAAAAACACTTTCTACAAATTCTTTTAATCGTTGAGTTCGGAAGACATTTTTACACAAATGTGCAAGTCATTGTCATTGGGTTTAAATTAATTTAAAACTTACAACTATTTGTTTTTGGATATACATATATTTGAATTATTCTGTACAACCATTTGTTATTGGTTTTAAATAAACCGAGCAACTACTTTCTAATGGGTGAAACATTTCACAATAATATCAAAACTGTTAAGCCCCACATTTCTTAAAGCTTGGTGTGTACTTTACTCTGACACTAGGACACTTAGTAAATGTAGCTGTTTTCTATTTGCGCGTTGTAGGCTTTTAACACAAACTCTGTTTTTACTTACGTGTACGATATAGCTCACATGAAGCCATGTAAAATGTTATTAAATAAATTGGAAGCAATCAAATATTTTAGTGGAACTTTTATTTAAAGTTGCGCTTTGACGTGACGTCAAATGTCTTAAACACTCCCTCCCCCTCGTCACATATCGTCACAAATGTGTGACCCCCTTCTAGGTGCATGACGTCATGTATGGACGACCCGTAACTTAATAATTTATCCCCCACACCTCCTTTTTCTAAAGAGAAATTTTAAGAGTAGCAGTAAACAATTTACATTTGAGTACAAAAATATTTAAAAACTAAATTAAACTCGTTATTAGATCGACTTCGGAATTAACCGCATACACAGAAAGCCAGCAGAAAAGTCATGGGATCATGTAATCATTTACACAGACTCATTACTGACTTCTTGTTATTATATAGCCATATAATCACTTACATTAATGTAGCGTATTTTGTACGATTATGTAATCATTTGCAAAGACCCATTACTGACTTCTTGTAATTATATAGCCATATAATCACTTACATTAATGTAGCGTATTTTGTACGATTATGTAATCATTTACACAGACCCATTACTGACTTCTTGTTATTATATAGCCATATAATCACTTACATTAATGTAGCGTATTTTGTACGATCATGTAATCATTTACTCAGTGAAACTTTAATGTTTTCAAACTAAATAAATAGAAGTAAAAAAAAAGATTTTTAAAAACCACGTTTTTATAAGCGGACTAAAAAGAAGAAAATAAAATTTAAAAATTTAAAATGCGAAGTACCTACCATGATGATGTAATATGACTAAAAACGTGGGGCGGGCGCTTCTCAGGCTTAACTAATTCAATTCACTCATTTCCTTACTCGTCATTTGTAAACCCTAATCATTTTAGCCAAACGCCTAAAAAGCGCCCGCCCACGTTTTTAGTCATATTACATCATAGTACTTGTTTTAAATTTTAAATTTTTAAATTTTATTTTCTTCTTTTTAGTCCGCTTATAAAAACGTGTTTTTTTTAAAAATATTTTTTTTACTTCTATTTATTTTATTCTTTTTAGCCTAAGTGTATACTATGGTGAGTTTTGAAGTATTGATTATGTTCAAATATAATACGCATTGTCCGACAAACATTTACAAACTGGAAATGACTGATCTCCCCTTGATGTTAAACATGGTTTTTGTGGTCGGGGTTGGTGTGAACTCGGCATGTGAATGTAATGTAAACAAGGGCAGACGGATAATACATAGGCTTATATATAGATAAACTAAAAAGTTCAATAATTTAATACCATTCGATCGATCTGAAATTTTGATAAAATGCATTGTCATCCAAGATCTATCTGTGGTAAACTTTTGAGATCTCTAGGATCATCAGTAGTGGTTTAATTTTACGTTGGCAGATTTGAAAAATTGTGGACAGACAGGAACGAAAGCAACTTAATAAAAACGTGGTAATAGCCTTGTGATATCATTGATGTTTTAGTTTTTCATTGAATCGCCAAGCAAATAACCAGTATTTTTTAACAATTAAAGATCAGACACCTTTTGTTTACAAAGCAAGCTTTCACATTGTTTTAACACCGCATGGCATGAACTTTTAGCAGCCTGTGCAAAAAACAACGTCTGCATAATAAACGCCATCCATATTTCTATCACAATGTTATTTCTGCTCCTCGTCTTTCATAAAAGAAAAAGAAATCGTTCCGAACATGACATGTTGATCGCATCATGAATACATTAACCTATCACAGCGCCATCTGTAGGAGGTGCATCCTTATCTGATAACCAGACATACGATATGCAAATCGGTGCGCACCACTTGAAATAATCTCTGCGCTGTGCGGTGGCCTCACCTTTCATCTTTGTTGACAACATATCGCTCTCTGAATCGATCTCACGGCAGTTCTACAAACACATCATCTCCTTGTGTGAGAGGTTTCCTAGCTCTGATGATGTCTCTTTGTGATGATCTGACTTGTAGGAATTACTGGAGAGCAACAGTTTACTACTTTAGAAGCGATCTTTACAACTGAAAAAAAATCTTAATATAATAATTGGTATTGCCACTTGAACACTGGTTAATCGATTAATCGATTTCATTTTATTTGTTGATAATCTAAATATTTGGAATACTTCTCTTCTTATTTTAATTGTAAATAAACTATTAAATAACTATTTAGCGTTAGTCGACCTCATGTAATCACTATCATTAGTCTGTCTAAGCCAAAGTCTGCTGTCTGGGACTCACGTATCTGATAAAATATAAATAATTGGAGACCAATATTTGTTGGAAATGAATCAATTCATGGATAAGTTACAAACTGAAGTTTTTGAGACGCTGCATTTTTGTGAAAAACTTTTTATTTTATTTTAAATACTCTTGAATGTTTAATAGGCCTTGTTATCCTCTAGAGGCGAGAGCGTAACCTCTATTTTATGTATACAGATTTGAGACAAGGGCGCATTTTCAATCTTATTTGCACGAGTCTATGACGAGAGAATATATTCTCCTTTTTGAAAAATGTATATGGATGTTAACATAACGCGTATCCATGAAACGATCCGTTTTAATTGGTGACCACACAATTGGTGACTACATAATTGGTGACTACATAATTGGTGACCACACAATCGGTGATTACATAATTGATGACCACACAATTGGTGACCACACAATCGGTGACTACATAATTGGTGACCACACAATTGGTGACCACACAATTGGTGACTACATAATTGGTGACCACACAATTGGTGACCACACAATTTGTGACCACATAATTGGTGACTACATAATTGGTGACCACACAATTGGTGACCACACAATTGGTGACTACATAATTGGTGACCACACAATTGGTGACTACATAATTGGTGACCACACAATTGGTGACTACATAATTGGTGACTACGTAATTGGTGACCACATAATTGGTGACTACATAATTGGTGACTACATAATTGGTGACTACATAATTGGTGACTACATAATTGGTGACTACATAATTTTGACTACATAATTGGTGACCACATAATTTCATTAAGGCGTTAAATTTAAATAATTGTGAAATTACACCCTTGCAAACTGAAACACAACATAACCAAGTAATTGGATGATCAAACTGTAGCAATGGTTTACAGTTCCTTTAGCATACACTTCACTTTATAGTATAGAATCATTTTTGTTTATTCCTTTCGCTTTCATCTCAGATGAGTTTATCATTTTTTTAACAATTGGTGAAACATAACAGTAGTTATTGGTGAAAGATAACAGTAGTTATTGTTGAGACAACAGTAGTTATTGGTGAAACATAACAGTAGTTATTGTTGAGACAACAGTAGTTATTGGTGAAACATAACAGTAGTTATTGGTGAAACATAACAGTAGTTATTGGTGAAACATAACAGTAGTTATTGGTGAAACATATCAGTAGTTATTGGTGAAACATAACAGTAGTTATTGGTGAAACATAACAGTAGTTATTGGTGAAACATAACAGTAGTTATTTATGAAATAGATCAATAACTATAAAAATAATTTAAATTGCGAGTGAAAAACTGAAATAAGAATATCAGTTTTAGTTGTTACAGAAAGGGGAGACAATTGAGTCCTGTTGATAAGATCTGAAGAAAACTGAGTCCATTAAAAGCTGTCGCCACGTGAGGGCTCATGTACCAGAAGTTGACTTATTTGACGAGAGGAAAGATCTAAGATATCTAAGAAGTACTACAAGTCGCCGGTGGAATATACGAATAGGAATAAAGCCAGTATTTCTAAATCTAGGCACATAAATAATTCTGCTAAAATTAAAGAAGGTTATTTATTTATTTTTTTTATTTAAAGTTTTGTTTGGTATGGCCATGGAACAAGAATTTATCAGATCCAGACAAATCTTGAAAACGAATGCGGGCGGGCGGGCGGGCGGGCGGGGGGGGGTGTGGGGGTGGGGTGGTTATTAATCTGATAGATTTAGGAACAAATTGCAAGGGAGGTATATTTTTATAAAGTCATATTTCATGTAATTTTAAATTACTAGAAAATTTGACATGTCAGTTGTTCAAATTAAAATTAGGGTAATTTGTATTGTTTACTAGCAGACCCGTCGTGCGTTGCAACGATCTCTGTAAAGATGAATAAATTTAAAGAAACCAATGCGTCGATTGTTTTAAAACAATTCTGCCAGAAACCTTCGTGGAAATGTGCAAAAAAAGTAAAAGTTACATAGCAAACTGATAAATAAATAAATAATTAATAGCTTACAAAAGAAGAAACTATATTTGGGGCCCCAGTCCCAAAATGAGGGATAATTTAATTTTTAGCGCCATTGTACTCAAGCTATATTTCTCAATATCGTGTAAAATTGAATAGGGAATACAATTATTAATGTGCAGTAAATAAAAGACTTTTGGGGCCCCCAGCTCCGAGGGAATGACATCAAGAGTTCAGTGCCCTATAGTAATTTAATATAGGCTCTTAAGTTTTTATATACTAAGTTTGGTCAAAATCCAGTTATTTTCTCATAAGCTAACGCTGAAACTAATTTATATATAACTAATATAGGGGGGGGGGAACTGACATTAAGGGGCCACCGGGCCCATTCGGTGCAAGATGTCAATTTCAAAAACTTCTTCATTTTAAATCAGTTTCATAATGGATATATTTGTCAAGGTCTTTAAAAAGTGAATAGGAAAAACATATACGATAAAAACATTTGGGGCGCTCTGGCCCCGAAGAAATTGACAGAAGTTCAGTGCCCTTAATAAGTATTTTAAAATGGGCTTCCAAGTTTTTGCATACAAAGTTTGATTAAGAGCAATTCATTTACTCAGTAGCAAACAGATAAACTAAATTTTGTATAGCTCATATAAGGAAAAAAACGACATTAAGGGCCCCAGGGCCCATTTTGTGTAAGACATAAAGTTCAAAACACCTGTTCCTTTCAATATGGATGATAATGGATGCATTTATCATTATTTTTCAAGATCGTTAATGAATGAATGGGGAATACATTATTAAAAGTTTATGAAAAAAGGCATTTTGGGCCCCTAGGCCCGAAGAAATGGACATTAGGAGTTTATTGACTTATATTATTTTAATATTGGCTGTCAAGTTTTTATATACAAAGTTTAGTTAAGATCAATTAATTAACACAGTAGCTAACGCTTAAGATGAACACATCTCGTGTCTTCTTTTTTTCCTGACATAAAATCGTACACAGTAAAATTTTAGGCTCGGGTGTCACCCCCCTGATGGGTGTCAACCGCGGCGCCCCCCCCCCTTCCTAGCGACGGCACTGGTTGTAGGGCGCTACTTAATTTCTTCCTAGATGAAAAAATGTGTCTTCTTTTTTTTTCGGACATAAAATCGTACACAGTAAATTTTTGGCTCGGGTGTCATCCCCCTGCCTCGCTAGCAATGTCACTGGTTGTAGGGCGCCTGCGAAATATTCCTGAAATGCACACAAAGTATTTAATAATTAAAAATCCTCATAAAACAATGACGTCATTGTTAAATGTTAATCTGGAAACCAAAATAGATTTTTAAGTTTAAGTCTCTATTTTCAATTTTAAAAACAAAAGCAGAGTTATATCCCTTTGAGGAGACACACGCATACGTAGGGCGATTATGTATTAGATAGATGAAGGGTCCCGGGCCCCGGGGCTATCAGTTCAACATATAACGTTCGAAAATGTGCTCATTTATATTAATTTAATAACAAATATATTTATCTTTATTTCTTAATATCGTGTAAAATTGAATGGGGAATACAATATTAAATTTTTAGAAATAAAAAAGACAGTTAGGGACCCCACCCAAATGGAGATGGACATTATGAGCTCAGTCCCCAATAGTAATTTAATATAGGCTCTTTAGTCTCTATATACCACGTTTGATCAAAATCCAGTTATATTTTCATTATATAACGATTAAACTAATTTTTATATATATAGAGATATAAGGAAAAATACATTAAGGGGCCACGGGGCCCATTCGGATCAAGAGGTACATTTAAAAAACCTCTTCATTTAAATATCATTCTATAAGGATAATTCGAAATAACTTTTAAAACTTTAGAATTATAACCATATGTCACAAGCGTCCTTTGTCTATGTCTGGATCGCTTGCTCTAAGATTCATCAACACCAATTACACAAGAAATAGTCGAACACTGCTAACAGAAAACAAACTTTAATTCCAACTTCTTGATACAACACCCCCTCACTTCAACCGTCTCTCTGACCTCTACACACATTCCAAACACGTCAACCAAAAAAACTCTCCCTTTTCACGCTTTCGCTCCAACAAGCCAACAACACCACCGTGCGCAGCTCACAAGTTAAAGGGGGGAAAATTGGTCATCCGTGACATATGCCCCCCTTTCCAGAAATTTTCCGAGAGCGGCAAATTTCCACTATCTCGAATGACCAAATTACACATTTAATTATACACGAGAATATCCTTTTACAACTTGAAATATACTACGGACATCTGCCCTCAAATAATCCTAACCAATGATAACATATTTTACTTAACAGTTTAACCATTGCTATCCGATAACTCGGCATAGTGTTTATAAACATTCATTATATTAAATACCCTAACTTATAACATTATATTTATTAAGTTAATATTAAAAAATGTCAATATTAAACATAATACTCCTTTGGGTTAATGTCACAACATCTTGAGCTTGATTTCACCGGTACTTCACTGCCCTGTAAAGCTGTAGTTCTGCAGAAACATGGCCCATCTCGTAATCCTGGCGCTTACGAATCGAAATGTAGTAAGATGCTTTAAAGGCTGTTGGTCAGTTTGTAAAACAAACAGTTTGCCGTAGAGGTAGTGTTTAAACCTCTTGACCGCCCACACAATCGCCAGGCACTGCTTCTCAATCGTAGAATAATTTATCTCTCTTTCAAAGAAATTCCTGCTGGCGAATGCAACAGGATGCAGTATTCCCCTGTTATCTTCCTGAAGTAACGTAACACCAAGTCCAACGTCCGATGCATGGGCCCTTAAAACGAAGGACTTTTGCATATTGGGTTTGTGCAGTATTGGCCGTGTTGTGATGGCTCTCTTCAAGGCGTCGTATGCTTCTTCCTGTTCTTTCCCCCATTTCACTCTGTCGGGCTGACCCCTTTTTGTCACGGAGGTCAGCGGGTATGCGAGGGTTGCGTAGTTTGGTACGTCTCTATGGTAGCCCGTGAGTCCAAGGAATCGCCTCACTTGACTCTTTGTGGTTGGTCGAGAATGGAATGCGGGAAACGACCGATGCTCAATGGAATTCACCTCTTCATTTGATTCCGTTTGTGCGCAGACTCCAACGTCGACCATAGCACATTCCCGTGAATTTTTAGTTTCACGGCGATTCACATCCGGCTGTTTTCCCCTCGATGTGACCTCACATTGTGACCTCTCTACCATACCACACTCTGGCGTTGTCAACCTCGCCCCCTTGAACTCCATGTCTGGGTCGTCATAGCTCCTTACCCCATGCACATTTCCCACAATAAGGTCCACTATTGAGTTCTCCACACATACCGCCTTCACTCTGCCACTCAAGTATGGTGTTCTTATGTCTATTATCGCTTTTTCTCCTCTTATTATTCTGGTGTCCAACATTCTTATCAACCCGATTTCGCCCGTTAATTGGTCATCTCTGACGTAGTGTCTTTTCACTATCACTGCTTCACATCCTGTATCTCTTAATACCTCAACACTCTTTGAGCCTATAAACCCTTCCACAACCTTTAACTTTCTTTCTCCGTCTTCCTTTTGGCTTTTATCACACATGTACGTGCTATCCGTCCATTTACGCACTGGAATAGCATGTGCCGCTGCTGCCCTCTTCATACTCGTATTTTCCGGCCTCCTTTGAACTGGGCAATAGCGGGCTATGTGGCCAACCCTATGACACACAAAGCAGTGTATGTCTGACCTTGATCTTTCCTCGGCCCTACTTTGCCATTTTCTTTGACCCGATCTGGTCTGTTGCCCCTCAACTTTTCTCCCGTACATGTCATCTCCAACACCATCGCCATTTTGTGTTGCACCATGGCTGTAATTAAAGCTTCTATTCCTGGCCTCCAGGAATAATTCAGCCACTCTGGCAACTTCCTCCAGGGTGTCATTATTTCGCTCCCTTAGATGAATCACCATATCTTCGGGACACACAGCCATAAATTGCTCTTTCACTATGAGGTCTCTAAGACCGTCAAATGTTTTATCAATGTCTGACAAGATAATCTATTTCGACAAATAGCTCCGAATTCTTCCTATAAAAATGGATGGCGATTCATCTGCCTGGGGTTTGCTCTTTCTGAATAAGTTTCTGTAGCCCTCCTCGGTGAGATTGTAACGCTTTAAAAGCACTTCCTTCACCTTTTGGTATACCAACGCGTCCTCGTAAGGCATTCTAGAGTATACCTCCAAGGCTCGACCAGACAGAAGCGCACTTAGTGACACCGCCCAATCACTTTCTGGCCATTTACTGATCCTAGCAAAAGTTTCAAACCTCGTCAGGTAGCCATCCAGCTGGTCAACCCCATCTATGAATGGTGGAAGCTTAGGCTGTCTTAGTCTGTTGTCAGTCCCATTTGCATTTCCTACATTAGCAGCTTCAATTCTCTTGGCTTCTAACCTTGCCTCTCTCTCAGCCGCCCGGTCCGCCATTTCTCTCTCGGCCGCCCTGTCCGCCATTTCTCTCTCGGCCGCCCTATCTGCCATCTCTAACCGTTGTACCTCTCTCTCGGCCGCCTCTCTCTCAGCATCTCTCACTAGTTGTACCTCTCTCTCTCTATGTAATCTCTTCTTTCCTCACCTCTGAGTTGAAGGGCATCCACCAGTGCTATGATCTCCTCCAGAGTCGTGACTGGCATTCTCGTTGCTTCCTCAGTGTCCGTGTTTCCTGTGTAAAAAATCCCGGACAAGCCCCCAGAATGTCACAAGCGTCCTTTGTCTATGTCTGGATCGCCTGCTCTAAGATTCATCAACACCAATTACACAAGAAATAGTCGAACACTGCTAACAGAAAACAAACTTTAATTCCAACTTCTTGATACAACACCCCCTCACTTCAACCGTCTCTCTGACCTCTACACACATTCCAAACACGTCAACCAAAAAAACTCTCCCTTTTCACGCTTTCGCTCCAACAAGCCAACAACACCACCGTGCGCAGCTCACAAGTTAAAGGGGGGAAATTGGTCATCCGTGACAATCTTAGAGCAAGCGATCCAGACATAGACTAAGGACGCTTGTGACACCATAGTATTCTCCAGGAAGTAACCAACCCAAATAACGCAGACTGAAATCAATCCACCAAAATAATGCCCGCCACAGTGATTTCACCAAAATAATGCCCGCCACAGTGATTTCACCAAAATAATGCCCGCCACAGTGATTTCACCAAAATAATGCCCGCCACAGTGTTTTCACCAAAATAATGCCCGCCACAGTGATTTCACCAAAATAATGCCCGCCACAGTGATTTCACCAAAATAATGCCCGCCACAGTGATTTCACCAAAATAATGCCCGCCACAGTGATTTCACCAAAATTATGCCCGCCACAGTGATTTCACCAAAATAATGCCCGCCACAGTGATTTCCCTAAAATAATGCCCGCCACAGTGATTTCACCAAAATAATGCCCGCCACAGTGATTTCACCAAAATAATGCCCGCCACAGTGATTTCACCAAAATAATGCCCGCCACAGTGATTTCACCAAAATAATGCCCGCCACAGTGTTTTCACCAAAATAATGCCCGCCACAGTGATTTCACCAAAATAATGCCCGCCACAGTGATTTCACCAAAATAATGCCCGTCACAGGGATTTCACCAAAATAATGCCCGCCACAGGGATTTCACCAAAATAATGCCCGCCACAGGGATTTCACCAAAATAATGCCCGCCACAGTGATTTCACCAAAATAATGCCCGCCACAGGGATTTCACTAAAATAATGCCCGCCACAGTGATTTCACCAAAATCATGCCCGCCACAGGGATTTCACCAAAATAATGCCCGCCACAGGGATTTCACCAAAATAATGCCCGCCACAGGGATTTCACCAAAATAATGCCCGCCACAGTGATTTCACCAAAATAATGCCCGCCACAGTGATTTCACCAAAATAATGCCCGCCACAGTGATTTCACCAAAATAATGCCCGCCACAGTGATTTCACCAAAATAATGCCCGCCACAGGGATTTCACCAAAATAATGCCCGCCACAGGGATTTCACCAAAATAATGCCCGCCACAGGGATTTCACCAAAATAATGCCCGCCACAGTGATTTCACCAAAACAATGCCCGCCACAAGGATTTCACCAAAATAATGCCCGCCACAGTGAGTTCACCAAAATAATGCCCGCCACAGTGATTTCACCAAAATAATGCCCGCCACAGGGATTTCACCAAAATAATGCCCGCCACAGGGATTTCACCAAAATAATGCCCGCCACAGGGATTTCAACAAAATAATGCCCGCCGCAGTGATTTCACCAAAATAATGCCCGCCACAGGGATTTCACCAAAATAATGCCCGCCGCAGTGATTTCACCAAAATAATGCCCGCCACAGGGATTTCACCAAAATAATGCCCGCCACAGTGATTTCACCAAAATAATGCCCGCCACAGTGATTTCACCAAAATAATGCCCGCCACAGTGATTTCACCAAAATAATGCCCGCCACAGTGATTTCACCAAAATAATGCCCGCCACAGTGATTTCACCAAAATAATGCCCGCCACAGGGATTTCACCAAAATAATGCCTGCCACAGTGATTTCACCAAAATAATGCCCGCCACAGGGATTTCACCAAAATAATGCCCGCCACAGTGATTTCACCAAACATTGGCGGCGACGCCTCAGCTAAGTGTCATCTAAGATTACTTGACGTAATTGGAACTCAAGTTAAGTTAGGAAATTTATTTAGTGCTGCCCCCACCCAGCCCCCTAGTGACACCACCGTAACCTTTTAGCTGTTTACTTTTTTAATGTTACACGCCTAATACCTCCCCAACCACGCCCAGAGGCGTAACAACGACTTGGCATCGGGGCAGTGCCAAGGAAGCAGAGGACTAATCCTTCAATTTATTTAAAATTTTGAAAAGCCGCAAGGCTGAAATTTGTCAAGGGCGCCAAAAATAAATGATAAATTAACCAAGAGCGCTGGAGACCCAGTTACGCTTCTGCCCACACCATATTCTTTGCAGCAACAATAATTAATTCACTTAAAGTAAAGCCAAACATCATCAAACCTGCTGTGGTTTTCATCAAACAAGAGCAAATGTTTTATTTGTAGGGCCGTTCCAGAGTCAGTCGTTGAATCACAGATGAGAGGTTTTGTTACAGCTATTGTTAGTTTTAAACTCTTTTGTATCATTGCTAACAAAATAAATAAGTATGTAACATCTAATTATTTTCATACATGAACAGAAAAATCGTGAGAACTTCTATTAGGTTCTAGTCTAGTCAAAGAAGGATAAGTTTATAAAATCTAACCACGCAAAAAGAAAATGACGAGGAAATTGAACGGCAAAAATCACATCTGCCAATGTTGAGGAAATGCTCATCCCCTGTCTGGTGTAAAGGGCGAGGTCATGCACGAGAGACGATTGATGTCAGGGTTCACATGGGTCAGAATGTCAAACTCAGTGACTCGAATGCCGGACTTTTCATTTTTTGGGGGAATCATAACATTGACGTATTCTTCTTTTTATAAAAAATATAGATGGGTGTTTGTGGCATATTGGATTTATATTCCCATACACTCTATAGATGGTTGTTTGTGGCATATTGGATTTAGATTACCGTACACTCTATAGATGGGTGTTTGTGGCATATCGGATTTAGATTCCCGTACACTCTCCAATGAGGCGTTGTGTTTGTGTGTGTGTGTGGGGGGGGGGTGTTGGTAACGTAACACCAATAGGGGCTTTCAATATCTTTTTATTTAAAACACCAGGTTCACTTAAGTCCTTCGTCAGATTTCCTTCGGTATGTTCGTTTATATGACGTTAACTTTTTCCTTCTGTTGGCATGTTAATATGGCGTCAACTATTTCCTTCGGTTGGTTTGTTAATATGGCGTCAATTATTTCCTTAGGTTTGTTTGTTAATATGGCGTCAACTATTTTCTTCTTTTTGTTTGTTAATATGGCGTCAACTATTTCCTTCTTTTTGTTTGTTAATATTATATGGCGTCAACTATTCCCTCATGTTAGCACGTGAACAAAACGTCATATATTCCCTCATGTTAGCATGTCAATATGACGTCATCTATTCGCTCATGTTAGCATGTTAATATGACGTAATCTATTCCCTCGTGTTAGCATGTTAATATGACGTAACTATTCCCTCATGTTAGCACGAGAATATGCGTCAACTATTGAGCTGATATGCCAGGCAAAACAATTTCCCCAGATTCCTTCCTGAAAATCCCGTGTAATTAAACCATTGGGAAATAGCTTCCATTAGTCATTATCTGGCTCCTTTTGCATAGTTAATGAATTATTTTAATGGCTTTATTTTTATAAAGTATTTTTTAGTCCATGTTGAAATTTTTGTTGCATTTACTTTGGATATTATAAAGCGCATGTGGCTTTTGTTGTGAGTCCAGTAAATATGACAAGGTCATTGCATCAGATCTTTTTTGTTTTGCTTTTTTTAAGTTTCTGCTTTTCGTTGTAATGGACTGGTTGGAATAACATGAATGTTAGACTTGGAATAACATGAATGTGAGACTTGGAATAACATGAATGTTAGACTTGGAATAACATGAATGTGAGACTTGGAATAACATGAATGTGAGACTTGGAATAACATGAATGTGAGACTTGGAATAACATGAATGTGAGACTTGGAATAACATGAATGTGAGACTTGGAATAACATGAATGTGAGACTTGGAATAACATGAATGTTAGACTTGGAATAACATGAATTTGAGACTTTGAAAACAAGAGCTCATTAAACAGCGAGTAAGAGTTCTGTATTATCTTGATCGAAATACCAGAGGCGGACTTTTTATCTTTCCCTGGTAACAGGTTGTGACCTTTGTCAGTCGCGGTCATCTAGTATGACGGAATAGTTTAGTGATCACGGAGAGCGATTATTTTCTCAAGTTGTAAATAACATGTTCACGTCATATTTGTACTGCTGTTATTATTGTCTCTGTTTTTGTTCTGGATTAGTTAAACTGTAAGTTAAAAAAATTATGGAATTATAGATGAAATCATTTTTTTTAAAAACAGCGTATGTTAAACCTTATTATTCGCCTCTCCTGTTGGCTACTTTTGTGTGGAACAAAAATTGTGAAGTCAACAGTTAGTTTACCTTTAAAATGCATTGATGTAATTATATCCTGCATCAAATATAATTTCAATTCTATATAAACTAAATATAACATAAAACAAAAGTAATTGTTTCAGAGCATGTTTGTCACAACTTGTAAAAGCTTAAACAATATTTATATAAAAACATTTGTCGTGCATGCCTGAAGGACGAAATCCATGGCTAGTAAATACACCGGCAGACTCTTGTCAAGCTATCTTCTTCTTTTTGTTGATGAACCACAATCAATGATCAGATCGTTATGGCTCCTAAGAATGTCGAAGGTTCTCCAATAGATTTGTAAAGATGATACGTAGCAGAGCTGCTCATCGATTGTATTGGTGACTGGGGGTTGAAGAACTGTATTGGTGACTGGGGGTTGAAGAACTGAATTGGTGACTGGGGGTTGAAGAACTGTATTGGTGACTGGGGGTTGAAGAACTGAATTGGTGACTGGGGGTTGAAGAACTGTATTTGTGACTGGGGGTTGAAGAACTGAATTGGTGACTGGGGGTTGAAGAACTGTATTGGTGACTGGGGGTTGAAGAACTGTATTGGTGACTGGGGGTTGAAGAACTGTATTGGTGACTGGGGGTTGAAGAACTGTATTGGTGACTGGGGGTTGAAGAACTGTATTGGTGACTGGGGGTTGAAGAACTGTATTGGTGACTGGGGGTTGAAGAACTGAATTGGTGACTGGGGGTTGAAGAACTGTATTGGTGACTGGGGGTTGAAGAACTGTATTGGTGACTGGGGGTTGAAGAACTGTATTGGTGACTGGGGGTTGAAGAACTGTATTGGTGACTGGGGGTTGAAGAACTGTATTGGTGACTGGGGGTTGAAGAACTGAATTGGTGACTGGGGGTTGAAGAACTGAATTGGTGACTGGGGGTTGAAGAACTGTATTGGTGACTGGGGGTTGAAGAACTGAATTGGTGACTGGGGGTTGAAGAACTGTATTGGTGACTGGGGGTTGAAGAACTGTATTGGTGACTGGGGGTTGAAGAACTGAATTGGTGACTGGGGGTTGAAGAACTGAATTGGTGACTGGGGGTTGAAGAACTGAATTGGTGACTGGGGGTTGAAGAACTGAATTGGTGACTGGGGGTTGAAGAACTGTATTGGTGACTGGGGGTTGAAGAACTGAATTGGTGACTGGGGGTTGAAGAACTGTATTGGTGACTGGGGGTTGAAGAACTGTATTGGTGACTGGGGGTTGAAGAACTGAATTGGTGACTGGGGGTTGAAGAACTGTATTGGTGACTGGGGGTTGAAGAACTGAATTGGTGACTGGGGGTTGAAGAACTGTATTGGTGACTGGGGGTTGAAGAACTGTATTGGTGACTGGGGGTTGAAGAACTGAATTGGTGACTGGGGGTTGAAGAACTGTACTGGTGACTGGGGGTTGAAGAACTGTATTGGTGACTGGGGGTTGAAGAACTGTATTGGTGACTGGGGGTTGAAGAACTGTATTGGTGACTGGGGGTTGAAGAACTGAATTGGTGACTGGGGGTTGAAGAACTGTATTGGTGACTGGGGGTTGAAGAACTGAATTGGTGACTGGGGGTTGAAGAACTGAATTCGTGACTGGGGGTTGAAGAACTGAATTGGTGACTGGGGGTTGAAGAACTGTATTGGTGACTGGGGGTTGAAGAACTGTATTGGTGACTGGGGGTTGAAGAACTGAATTGGTGACTGGGGGTTGAAGAACTGAATTGGTGACTGGGGGTTGAAGAACTGAATTGGTGACTGGGGGTTGAAGAACTGAATTGGTGACTGGGGGTTGAAGAACTGAATTGTTGACTTGGGGTTGAAGAACTGTATTGGTGACTGGGGGTTGAAGAACTGTATTGGTGACTGGGGGTTGAAGAACTGTATTGGTGACTGGGGGTTGAAGAACTGAATTGGTGACTGGGGGTTGAAGAACTGAATTGGTGACTGGGGGTTGAAGAACTGAATTGGTGACTGGGGGTTGAAGAACTGAATTGGTGACTGGGGGTTGAAGAACTGAATTGGTGACTGGGGGTTGAAGAACTGTATTGGTGACTGGGGGTTGAAGAACAAGAGACGGTTGACACAAAGTCTTCAATTGTTGTCGCCTCAACTGATCCCTTTAGATACTTCGTCCAGTCATTAGTTACCATGACAAGAACGAGCAGCTCTTGTATTGTGTACTTGTGTTTATCAGAACTGAACTGACTGTCATTGCATTGTCTTTGTCTAGTCAGGAATGGGATCAATGATTGCCCTATGCTGGAGCAGTGGAATAGCCTATTGTGTATTTTTAAATGGCAATGATTGCTTCGTCAGTGAAATGTTACCTCTAAGGTTTGTTGGGCCGTTTTAAAAGTAAAAAAACCCAAAACTCTCGTGTGCAAAGTTGCACAGCATCGTTTTTTGTGCAAAGTTGCATACCTAAAAATATAGATATTATATTAATCTTATCAAACTTTTAAAAAAACAAAAACATAGAAATTTCGAAATAAAGAAACACAACAACGTAAAATGCTTGGACCTTGACAGTCACATGACATATAAGGCTTGGGAGGATCAACACATGACATGCATTGATGACGTTTGACATGGTTAAGATAAAATCGGACATACTTTTAATGTAATGCATTATTGATATAAGAAAATTTATTTCTCGCACCGGAAATATGAAATATGAGTTTTCACAACCGACTTTTATCGTTACTTTCCAGTGAGCGCGTTGGTCGTGAACTTGCCAAGTTAAATAATATAAAGACTCCGCTGCAATTTTCAATGACCTCATGGGCGCTTCTAACTTCTTGTTTTTGGCTGGTTTTTTGCAACGATTCTTAAATATTGGTGATAAAAGACTTTATAATTCTAATACTGTTTTTGAAACGCGTTTTTTTTTAAATTTCTTTTAATCAAAACATTTTGAAGTCTTTTAAATATGTAACAGAAAATCGTGAATCTTGTTAACACATTAATTTTAAAAAAGTGACGCACCCGTAAAATAAAACAAAAAGTGAGAGCTCAGTGATAAAATGAGTTTTCTGTAAGATTCTTTAGGAAATCGACAAAAAGAAACACAATAGTCGGAAAGCGATGTCTATATCTATTCCAAATGCCAGTTCATCAGATATCCTAGGACCACAGGGGTCACTTCACGGTCATTTAAGGCCACTGATGATTTTATAAACGGCTGCATATAATGTGGGTTGTTAAGTTTTTCATCTAAAAACTAAGCGATGAGACTGCAGTGTAAACATCAACACAATTTATGACACTGACCTGGCAGCATAATGAGAAGAATATAATTTTTTTAAATGCTCAACACTAAATTTCCATTTCACAGAATCCAGCTTAACAAAGAAAAAATAAAACAATCGAAGCATTGAATCGCACCTCAAAAATCGAATGTTGTTTCTAAAACCGCTTCCAGTTGGATCTCATTTTCAAGCTGATTACCGGAAGTGGGATCAGCTTGTAAGGCCAAACGGGCAAACAACTTCTGCTTTGCGAACCCGCCGGTCCGTTCCCGCGCTGAAGCGTTCATTATGCCAACATGCCACCCTTAAACCCGCTTTTTGTCTACATTTTCCCATTTCCAGCAACGTAATCCACTTTCTCCTGTTAATGCTCCGCGGTTTTATTTTGGTTCTTTCGCGTCTTATTTGTGCATGTGTGTGTATGTGTGTGTTGTTGTTGTTGTTCGTTAAATATTTATATATAAAAATATTTTTTATAAAAATACCAGTAATCACATCTCTCACAAATGAATCTTAATGACTTGACTCGAGTCTTATTCTTGTGATGGTGAGATGTATTCTTGTGATGATGAGATGTATTCTTGTGATGCTGAGATGGTTTTACTTGGCTTGAGGTGTGCAGCGGGCAGGGAAGGGAGGGGAGAGAGATTCCATGTCAGACTGGCGTTTTTTAGAGCGTGCGGTCGACTGCACTAAGTTTGGCCGAACCGACAGAGACCAGGAAGAGCAAGAGTGTCAAAAACAGGCCTGGCTTTTTGTGACAGGAAACAGTGAGCTAATGGAAGCTTGTCTGCTGGAAAGTGGGGAAAGTAATAAACAAAACAAAAAAAATCAAATCTTAATAGCACAAAAATTAAGGCTTTGTTGTTTAATCTTGACAATCAAAGCGTGAAAATCTGTGATTAAAATAATCCAGAAGGATGTTTGCAGTTATCTTCATGTGAACAGAAATATAAATCTGTTGATGGGAGGATATATTTTTTAACGAGGCCTTCTTTCTCATGAATGAATAAATGCCCGTATGTCATCACGTTTTCTCTAGAGACAGAAATATACCGTCGAATCTATAAGGGCTTTTCATTGTTTAAATAATACAGAGGTCATTTGCATTTTTAACAGCCCAGGTTTGTTAAAAAGAAAATTTGATCCATTTCTCTTGGCAGACTTTTTCATTCCCGACCTCAAAGTGAAGCCCAACCAATTAAATATAGGCAGTCATGTTGGAAAAACAAAAGAGCCAGTCTTGAGTAATCAGTTGAATGTCTGGACTGATTAGTTTATGTCTTTATTAAAGACATCGTCTGGTTGTAGCTGATAATTGAATATCAAAATAAACTATTTAAGTTGGGTTTTTGTAAATCAATAACTTCCTTATTACATGTACTTTTTAATTCAAGAAAACTTATAACGTTTTCAGGAAATTTCATTTAAAATATTAACAAAATGGAAACAAGATTGTGATCCACATGGCTGTGTAATGGGAGAACGTGATCCACATGGCTGTGTAATGGGAGCAGGTGATCCACATGGCTGTGTAATGGGAGCAGGTGATCCACATGGCTGTGTAATGAGAGCACGTGATCCACATGGCTGTGTAATGGGAGCAGGTGATCCACATGGCTGTGTAATGGGAGCAGGTGATCCACATGGCTGTGTAATGGGAGCACGTGATCCACATGGCTGTGTAATGGGAGCACGTGATCCACATGGCTGTGTAATGGGAGCACGTGATCCACGTGGCTGTGTAATGGGAGCACGTGATCCACATGGCTGTGTAATGGGAGCACGGTTGTCGTACTGACAGTAGTGGGTAGTCGTGGGTTCGAGCATCTGTGAAGGCAGGGATCTGATCCAGTTGCAAAAAGGTGGGGGTGGGGGGCGGGGGCGTCCTTTAGCCTGACCAGCCGTGGTGGGCACCTGACATTAGTTGGGGTAAAGTAAAGGAAGCTGGGCATTGCGATAGTAAACACAATTTCTGTGGAGAACTTGTGAACGCTGCCCCATAGGCATGAACCTTAAATACTTTACTGTGTGTTATAAAGTAATATGGAATCTTTTTGTTTACCTCTTGTCCCTAGTCTAAAAGTAACGCTTCATTGGTCTTCAAAGTGATTTATTTTTCCCGTTGCCTTTAATCGTATTCTAAGGTGTACTTAGGTCAAACATTGTAAGCGTGTCGAGGACTATTTAATTTTTTAAATCTTTAAATAACTTTCTTTTTTTCTTTTTAGCTTTATATGCAAAACTATGACCTGATATACACACACACAACACGATTTTAAAGTCTCCAGGCCTCACCTTCTGTTTCCAATGGATACCAAAGTATTAATAAATTAATTAACTTTTTAATTCTTATCATATCTTCAGAACGTTAATCTCATTGGCCCAAAAACACATGAGATTGAACATTTTTATTTTTTTAAAAATTAGCATCGTGCCCTATAATGCTACATTGTTACACAAAACACAGTGACCTGTAATGTTACATTAAACACAGTGACCTGTAATGTTACATTAAACACTGTGACCTGTCTAAACAAACACTGCCGTCTGCTGGACACTCATCACCGAAATAAATCCGTCAGTGATCTTTCCCAAAAGTTTTAAGAAGCTCACTTCCCGTTCAAGATTATTAAGCAGAAACTTGATTCAAATTTTATCGGATATTACAGAGTAAAACTTTTTCTTTTATCTATTCCAAGAATTTCGGTTTTCAAAAAAATAATTTGTGATAATTTTTTTAATAAATAAGCCAGCAAAGGTGATTATTTTTGCCAGCCTTATTTTTTTAAATCACCTCTTGTACAACAATCCATAGAATGAACATTTTGGGGACGGATTTAGGGAATCTATGATTCCTAACATTTGAAAGAGGTTTGATGATATTTTCGAAAACTAAATTTTTAAAACTTAAGAATTAAAAAAAATTAATCAATTAATAAAACCTTACAATTGTGTTTTAATAGCACTATTCGTTTGTGTTTTAATAGCACTATTCGTTTGTGTTTTAACAGCACTATTCGTTTGTGTTTAAATAGCACTATTCGTTTGTGTTTTAATAGCACTATTCGTTTGTGTTTTAATAGCACTATTCGTTTGTGTTTTAATAGCAATATTCGTTTGTGTTTTAATAGCACTATTCGTCTGTGTTTTAATAGCACTATTCGTGTGTGTTTTAATAGCACTATTCGTTTGTGTTTTAATAGCACTATTCGTTTGTGTTTTAATAGCACTATTCGTTTGTGTGTTTTAATAGCACTATTCGTTGTGTTTTAATAGCACTATTCGTTTGTGTTTTAATAGCACTATTCGTTTGTGTTTTAATAGCACTATTCGTTTGTGTTTTAATAGCACTATTCGTTTGTGTTTTAATAGCACTATTCGTTTGTGTTTTAATAGCACTATTCGTTTGTGTTTTAATAGCACTATTCGTTTGTTTTTCTTATATTTGACGTCATCAACACCAACAGCACTCAAAATATTTGTGTGATCTACAACGATAATGTTGGTTTATCCAAGGATAAATTGGACTCCTTATATTCTTTTGGTTTAAGATATTTATGAAAAAAGTTTGTGTCAATGTAAGACCACGAATATATTTCAAACTTCTCATCAAAAGTTTTTTAAATTTGTTTTTTTCTGATTGATCAGCCAATGTTGTTTTGTAGTGTTAGAAGAAAGTTTCGAAAGATACAGACTTTTTAGTATTGTAGACTTCGTCTTGGAATCAGCTGTCGTCTGAATAATATTACTTCATGTTGTTGTTTTTTACTTTTAATATTGGCATGATTTCCGATTTAATAAATAAAAACTAAATTTATCTCTTCAGGTTGTAACCTTGGTCCACTCAAACTTTGACGAACACACCAAAAAATAAACCAAAACAACTCAACTACACTTCCCGAACTTCTTTAAAGTCTGTCATCGGACAAAATTGATCAGGAAACAAGGGAACAGCACTCCAACCAAGCGGTGAGTAGTTTAACTACAGTGTAATGGATGGATCGTGTATGAATTATAGCCCCTTATGTGGTCGACTCTTTCAATCACTTTCACACTTCCGCTGTACGATTTAGATGGAGACAGGCCCCCACCCCCTCGCCCGCCGATGTCTCGGGACAAAATGAAGACGCAATTTTTATGCAAGCTCGCTATCGTGTCTGGGCCGTGACTGATTTAACTTCATCCGTGGGGAAAGGCAATGCGATTACCAATAAGATTTGTTATCAAGTGTAGATTTGGCCAAAAACATGTATGCATTTTTTGGGGGCTTCTTTCACTTTTATACTTTTATAGTTTTACATACAAGTTTTCATATGTCGATTAGTTGCAACAACACACAACCATTTTTGAGCTTGAGCAAGGGTTCAATCACTTTTTTAATGGTCTGACTTGAACAAAACATCAGGGAAACAAAGCAAAGAGAGGCAGACCTTGAAATAGTTTTAAGTAGTACCTCAGGCAAAGTGTTGAGTGAATTCCAAACGTTAAGTCTCAGACTGAATGAGATGAAATCTAATGATAGAAGTATCGCTAGTCCCATCAGCAGCTGAACACAGCAGTCTCCTGTTGGTCTCGAAGGTCTCAAACTGAATGAGATGAAATCTAATGATAGAAGTATCGCTAGTCCCATCAGCAGCTGAACACAGCAATCTCCTGTTGGTCTCAAAGGTCTCAAACTTAATCAGATGAAATATAATGATAGAAGTATCGCTAGTCCCATCAGCAGCTGAACACAGCAATCGCTTGTTGGTCTCAAAGGTCTCAGACTGAATGAGATGAAATCTAATGATAGAAGTATCGCTAGTCCCATCAGCAGCTGAACACAGCAATCTCCTGTTGGTCTCGAAGGTCTCAAACTTAATCAGATGAAATATAATGATAGAAGTATCGCTAGTCCCATCAGCAGCTGAACACAGCAATCGCTTGTTTGTCTCAAAGGTCTCAGACTGAATGAGATGAAATCTAATGATAGAAGTATCGCTAGTCCCATCAGCAGCTGAACACAGCAGTCTCCTGTTGGTCTCAAAGGTCTCAGACTGAATGAGATGAAATCTAATGATAGAAGTATCGCTAGTCCCATCAGCAGCTGAACACAGCAATCGCTTGTTTGTCTCAAAGGTCTCAGACTGAATGAGATGAAATCTAAAAAATTGAAGTATCGCTAGTCCCATCAGCAGCTGAACACAGCAGTCTCCTGTTGGTCTCGAAGGTCTCAAACTGAATGAGATGAAATCTAATGATAGAAGTATCGCTAGTCCCATCAGCAGCTGAACACAGCAGTCTCCTGTTGGTCTCGAAGGTCTCAAACTGAATGAGATGAAATCTAATGATAGAAGTATCGCTAGTCCCATCAGCAGCTGAACACAGCAGTCTCCTGTTGGTCTCGAAGGTCTCAAACTGAATGAGATGAAATCTAATGATAGAAGTATCGCTAGTCCCATCAGCAGCTGAACACAGCAATCTCCTGTTGGTCTCGAAGGTCTCAAACTGAATGAGATGAAATCTAATGATAGAAGTATCGCTAGTCCCATCAGCAGCTGAACACAGCAGTCTCCTGTTGGTCTCGAAGGTCTCAAACTGAATGAGATGAAATCTAATGATAGAAGTATCGCTAGTCCCATCAGCAGCTGAACACAGCAGTCTCCTGTTGGTCTCGAAGGTCTCAAACTGAATGAGATGAAATCTAATGATAGAAGTATCGCTAGTCCCATCAGCAGCTGAACACAGCAATCTCCTGTTGGTCTCGAAGGTCTCAAACTGAATGAGATGAAATCTAATGATAGAAGTATCGCTAGTCCCATCAGCAGCTGAACACAGCAGTCTCCTGTTGGTCTCGAAGGTCTCAAACTGAATGAGATGAAATCTAATGATAGAAGTATCGCTAGTCCCATCAGCAGCTGAACACAGCAGTCTCCTGTTGATCTCGAAGGTCTCAAACTGAATGAGATGAAATCTAATGATAGAAGTATCGCTAGTCCCATCAGCAGCTGAACACAGCAGTCTCCTGTTGGTCTCGAAGGTCTCAAACTTAATGAGATGAAATCTAATGATAGAAGTATCGCTAGTCCCATCAGCAGCTGAACACAGCAGTCTCCTGTTGGTCTCGAAGGTCTCAAACTTAATGAGATGAAATCTAATGATAGAAGTATCGCTAGTCCCATCAGCAGCTGAACACAGCAGTCTCCTGTTGGTCTCGAAGGTCTCAAACTTAATGAGATGAAATCTAATGATAGAAGTATCGCTAGTCCCATCAGCAGCTGAACACAGCAATCTCCTGTTGGTCTCGAAGGTCTCAAACTTAATGAGATGAAATCTAATGATAGAAGTATCGCTAGTCCCATCAGCAGCTGAACACAGCAGTCTCCTGTTGGTCTCGAAGGTCTCAAACTGAATGAGATGAAATCTAATGATAGAAGTATCGCTAGTCCCATCAGCAGCTGAACACAGCAATCTCCTGTTGGTCTCGAAGGTCTCAAACTGAATGAGATGAAATCTAATGATAGAAGTATCGCTAGTCCCATCAGCAGCTGAACACAGCAATCTCCTGTTGGTCTCGAAGGTCTCAAACTGAATGAGATGAAATCTAATGATAGAAGTATCGCTAGTCCCATCAGCAGCTGAACACAGCAGTCTCCTGTTGGTCTCGAAGGTCTCAAACTTAATGAGATGAAATCTAATGATAGAAGTATCGCTAGTCCCATCAGCAGCTGAACACAGCAGTCTCCTGTTGGTCTCGAAGGTCTCAAACTTAATGAGATGAAATCTAATGATAGAAGTATCGCTAGTCCCATCAGCAGCTGAACACAGCAGTCTCCTGTTGGTCTCGAAGGTCTCAAACTGAATGAGATGAAATCTAATGATAGAAGTATCGCTAGTCCCATCAGCAGCTGAACACAGCAGTCTCCTGTTGGTCTCGAAGGTCTCAAACTGAATGAGATGAAATCTAATGATAGAAGTATCGCTAGTCCCATCAGCAGCTGAACACAGCAGTCTCCTGTTGGTCTCGAAGGTCTCAAACTGAATGAGATGAAATCTAATGATAGAAGTATCGCTAGTCCCATCAGCAGCTGAACACAGCAGTCTCCTGTTGGTCTCGAAGGTCTCAAACTGAATGAGATGAAATCTAATGATAGAAGTATCGCTAGTCCCATCAGCAGCTGAACACAGCAGTCTCCTGTTGGTCTCGAAGGTCTCAAACTGAATGAGATGAAATCTAATGATAGAAGTATCGCTAGTCCCATCAGCAGCTGAACACAGCAGTCTCCTGTTGGTCTCGAAGGTCTCAAACTGAATGAGATGAAATCTAATGATAGAAGTATCGCTAGTCCCATCAGCAGCTGAACACAGCAGTCTCCTGTTGGTCTCGAAGGTCTCAAACTGAATGAGATGAAATCTAATGATAGAAGTATCGCTAGTCCCATCAGCAGCTGAACACAGCAGTCTCCTGTTGGTCTCGAAGGTCTCAAACTGAATGAGATGAAATCTAATGATAGAAGTATCGCTAGTCCCATCAGCAGCTGAACACAGCAATCTCCTGTTGGTCTCGAAGGTCTCAAACTGAATGAGATGAAATCTAATGATAGAAGTATCGCTAGTCCCATCAGCAGCTGAACACAGCAGTCTCCTGTTGGTCTCGAAGGTCTCAAACTGAATGAGATGAAATCTAATGATAGAAGTATCGCTAGTCCCATCAGCAGCTGAACACAGCAGTCTCCTGTTGGTCTCGAAGGTCTCAAACTGAATGAGATGAAATCTAATGATAGAAGTATCGCTAGTCCCATCAGCAGCTGAACACAGCAGTCTCCTGTTGGTCTCGAAGGTCTCAAACTGAATGAGATGAAATCTAATGATAGAAGTATCGCTAGTCCCATCAGCAGCTGAACACAGCAGTCTCCTGTTGGTCTCGAAGGTCTCAAACTGAATGAGATGAAATCTAATGATAGAAGTATCGCTAGTCCCATCAGCAGCTGAACACAGCAATCTCCTGTTGGTCTCGAAGGTCTCAAACTGAATGAGATGAAATCTAATGATAGAAGTATCGCTAGTCCCATCAGCAGCTGAACACAGCAGTCTCCTGTTGGTCTCGAAGGTCTCAAACTGAATGAGATGAAATCTAATGATAGAAGTATCGCTAGTCCCATCAGCAGCTGAACACAGCAGTCTCCTGTTGGTCTCGAAGGTCTCAAACTGAATGAGATGAAATCTAATGATAGAAGTATCGCTAGTCCCATCAGCAGCTGAACACAGCAGTCTCCTGTTGGTCTCGAAGGTCTCAAACTGAATGAGATGAAATCTAATGATAGAAGTATCGCTAGTCCCATCAGCAGCTGAACACAGCAGTCTCCTGTTGGTCTCGAAGGTCTCAAACTGAATGAGATGAAATCTAATGATAGAAGTATCGCTAGTCCCATCAGCAGCTGAACACAGCAGTCTCCTGTTGGTCTCGAAGGTCTCAAACTGAATGAGATGAAATCTAATGATAGAAGTATCGCTAGTCCCATCAGCAGCTGAACACAGCAGTCTCCTGTTGGTCTCGAAGGTCTCAAACTGAATGAGATGAAATCTAATGATAGAAGTATCGCTAGTCCCATCAGCAGCTGAACACAGCAGTCTCCTGTTGGTCTCGAAGGTCTCAAACTGAATGAGATGAAATCTAATGATAGAAGTATCGCTAGTCCCATCAGCAGCTGAACACAGCAGTCTCCTGTTGGTCTCGAAGGTCTCAAACTGAATGAGATGAAATCTAATGATAGAAGTATCGCTAGTCCCATCAGCAGCTGAACACAGCAGTCTCCTGTTGGTCTCGAAGGTCTCAAACTGAATGAGATGAAATCTAATGATAGAAGTATCGCTAGTCCCATCAGCAGCTGAACACAGCAGTCTCCTGTTGGTCTCGAAGGTCTCAAACTGAATGAGATGAAATCTAATGATAGAAGTATCGCTAGTCCCATCAGCAGCTGAACACAGCAGTCTCCTGTTGGTCTCGAAGGTCTCAAACTGAATGAGATGAAATCTAATGATAGAAGTATCGCTAGTCCCATCAGCAGCTGAACACAGCAGTCTCCTGTTGGTCTCGAAGGTCTCAAACTGAATGAGATGAAATCTAATGATAGAAGTATCGCTAGTCCCATCAGCAGCTGAACACAGCAGTCTCCTGTTGGTCTCGAAGGTCTCAAACTGAATGAGATGAAATCTAATGATAGAAGTATCGCTAGTCCCATCAGCAGCTGAACACAGCAGTCTCCTGTTGGTCTCGAAGGTCTCAAACTGAATGAGATGAAATCTAATGATAGAAGTATCGCTAGTCCCATCAGCAGCTGAACACAGCAGTCTCCTGTTGGTCTCGAAGGTCTCAAACTGAATGAGATGAAATCTAATGATAGAAGTATCGCTAGTCCCATCAGCAGCTGAACACAGCAGTCTCCTGTTGGTCTCGAAGGTCTCAAACTGAATGAGATGAAATCTAATGATAGAAGTATCGCTAGTCCCATCAGCAGCTGAACACAGCAGTCTCCTGTTGGTCTCGAAGGTCTCAAACTGAATGAGATGAAATCTAATGATAGAAGTATCGCTAGTCCCATCAGCAGCTGAACACAGCAGTCTCCTGTTGGTCTCGAAGGTCTCAAACTGAATGAGATGAAATCTAATGATAGAAGTATCGCTAGTCCCATCAGCAGCTGAACACAGCAGTCTCCTGTTGGTCTCGAAGGTCTCAAACTGAATGAGATGAAATCTAATGATAGAAGTATCGCTAGTCCCATCAGCAGCTGAACACAGCAGTCTCCTGTTGGTCTCGAAGGTCTCAAACTGAATGAGATGAAATCTAATGATAGAAGTATCGCTAGTCCCATCAGCAGCTGAACACAGCAGTCTCCTGTTGGTCTCGAAGGTCTCAAACTGAATGAGATGAAATCTAATGATAGAAGTATCGCTAGTCCCATCAGCAGCTGAACACAGCAGTCTCCTGTTGGTCTCGAAGGTCTCAAACTGAATGAGATGAAATCTAATGATAGAAGTATCGCTAGTCCCATCAGCAGCTGAACACAGCAGTCTCCTGTTGGTCTCGAAGGTCTCAAACTGAATGAGATGAAATCTAATGATAGAAGTATCGCTAGTCCCATCAGCAGCTGAACACAGCAGTCTCCTGTTGGTCTCGAAGGTCTCAAACTGAATGAGATGAAATCTAATGATAGAAGTATCGCTAGTCCCATCAGCAGCTGAACACAGCAGTCTCCTGTTGGTCTCGAAGGTCTCAAACTGAATGAGATGAAATCTAATGATAGAAGTATCGCTAGTCCCATCAGCAGCTGAACACAGCAGTCTCCTGTTGGTCTCGAAGGTCTCAAACTGAATGAGATGAAATCTAATGATAGAAGTATCGCTAGTCCCATCAGCAGCTGAACACAGCAGTCTCCTGTTGGTCTCGAAGGTCTCAAACTGAATGAGATGAAATCTAATGATAGAAGTATCGCTAGTCCCATCAGCAGCTGAACACAGCAGTCTCCTGTTGGTCTCGAAGGTCTCAAACTGAATGAGATGAAATCTAATGATAGAAGTATCGCTAGTCCCATCAGCAGCTGAACACAGCAGTCTCCTGTTGGTCTCGAAGGTCTCAAACTGAATGAGATGAAATCTAATGATAGAAGTATCGCTAGTCCCATCAGCAGCTGAACACAGCAGTCTCCTGTTGGTCTCGAAGGTCTCAAACTGAATGAGATGAAATCTAATGATAGAAGTATCGCTAGTCCCATCAGCAGCTGAACACAGCAGTCTCCTGTTGGTCTCGAAGGTCTCAAACTGAATGAGATGAAATCTAATGATAGAAGTATCGCTAGTCCCATCAGCAGCTGAACACAGCAGTCTCCTGTTGGTCTCGAAGGTCTCAAACTGAATGAGATGAAATCTAATGATAGAAGTATCGCTAGTCCCATCAGCAGCTGAACACAGCAGTCTCCTGTTGGTCTCGAAGGTCTCAAACTGAATGAGATGAAATCTAATGATAGAAGTATCGCTAGTCCCATCAGCAGCTGAACACAGCAGTCTCCTGTTGGTCTCGAAGGTCTCAAACTGAATGAGATGAAATCTAATGATAGAAGTATCGCTAGTCCCATCAGCAGCTGAACACAGCAGTCTCCTGTTGGTCTCGAAGGTCTCAAACTGAATGAGATGAAATCTAATGATAGAAGTATCGCTAGTCCCATCAGCAGCTGAACACAGCAGTCTCCTGTTGGTCTCGAAGGTCTCAAACTGAATGAGATGAAATCTAATGATAGAAGTATCGCTAGTCCCATCAGCAGCTGAACACAGCAGTCTCCTGTTGGTCTCGAAGGTCTCAAACTGAATGAGATGAAATCTAATGATAGAAGTATCGCTAGTCCCATCAGCAGCTGAACACAGCAGTCTCCTGTTGGTCTCGAAGGTCTCAAACTGAATGAGATGAAATCTAATGATAGAAGTATCGCTAGTCCCATCAGCAGCTGAACACAGCAGTCTCCTGTTGGTCTCGAAGGTCTCAAACTGAATGAGATGAAATCTAATGATAGAAGTATCGCTAGTCCCATCAGCAGCTGAACACAGCAGTCTCCTGTTGGTCTCGAAGGTCTCAAACTGAATGAGATGAAATCTAATGATAGAAGTATCGCTAGTCCCATCAGCAGCTGAACACAGCAGTCTCCTGTTGGTCTCGAAGGTCTCAAACTGAATGAGATGAAATCTAATGATAGAAGTATCGCTAGTCCCATCAGCAGCTGAACACAGCAGTCTCCTGTTGGTCTCGAAGGTCTCAAACTGAATGAGATGAAATCTAATGATAGAAGTATCGCTAGTCCCATCAGCAGCTGAACACAGCAGTCTCCTGTTGGTCTCGAAGGTCTCAAACTGAATGAGATGAAATCTAATGATAGAAGTATCGCTAGTCCCATCAGCAGCTGAACACAGCAGTCTCCTGTTGGTCTCGAAGGTCTCAAACTGAATGAGATGAAATCTAATGATAGAAGTATCGCTAGTCCCATCAGCAGCTGAACACAGCAGTCTCCTGTTGGTCTCGAAGGTCTCAAACTGAATGAGATGAAATCTAATGATAGAAGTATCGCTAGTCCCATCAGCAGCTGAACACAGCAGTCTCCTGTTGGTCTCGAAGGTCTCAAACTGAATGAGATGAAATCTAATGATAGAAGTATCGCTAGTCCCATCAGCAGCTGAACACAGCAGTCTCCTGTTGGTCTCGAAGGTCTCAAACTGAATGAGATGAAATCTAATGATAGAAGTATCGCTAGTCCCATCAGCAGCTGAACACAGCAGTCTCCTGTTGGTCTCGAAGGTCTCAAACTGAATGAGATGAAATCTAATGATAGAAGTATCGCTAGTCCCATCAGCAGCTGAACACAGCAGTCTCCTGTTGGTCTCGAAGGTCTCAAACTGAATGAGATGAAATCTAATGATAGAAGTATCGCTAGTCCCATCAGCAGCTGAACACAGCAATCTCCTGTTGGTCTCGAAGGTCTCAAACTGAATGAGATGAAATCTAATGATAGAAGTATCGCTAGTCCCATCAGCAGCTGAACACAGCAGTCTCCTGTTGGTCTCGAAGGTCTCAAACTGAATGAGATGAAATCTAATGATAGAAGTATCGCTAGTCCCATCAGCAGCTGAACACAGCAGTCTCCTGTTGGTCTCGAAGGTCTCAAACTGAATGAGATGAAATCTAATGATAGAAGTATCGCTAGTCCCATCAGCAGCTGAACACAGCAGTCTCCTGTTGGTCTCGAAGGTCTCAAACTGAATGAGATGAAATCTAATGATAGAAGTATCGCTAGTCCCATCAGCAGCTGAACACAGCAGTCTCCTGTTGGTCTCGAAGGTCTCAAACTGAATGAGATGAAATCTAATGATAGAAGTATCGCTAGTCCCATCAGCAGCTGAACACAGCAGTCTCCTGTTGGTCTCGAAGGTCTCAAACTGAATGAGATGAAATCTAATGATAGAAGTATCGCTAGTCCCATCAGCAGCTGAACACAGCAGTCTCCTGTTGGTCTCGAAGGTCTCAAACTGAATGAGATGAAATCTAATGATAGAAGTATCGCTAGTCCCATCAGCAGCTGAACACAGCAGTCTCCTGTTGGTCTCGAAGGTCTCAAACTGAATGAGATGAAATCTAATGATAGAAGTATCGCTAGTCCCATCAGCAGCTGAACACAGCAGTCTCCTGTTGGTCTCGAAGGTCTCAAACTGAATGAGATGAAATCTAATGATAGAAGTATCGCTAGTCCCATCAGCAGCTGAACACAGCAGTCTCCTGTTGGTCTCGAAGGTCTCAAACTGAATGAGATGAAATCTAATGATAGAAGTATCGCTAGTCCCATCAGCAGCTGAACACAGCAGTCTCCTGTTGGTCTCGAAGGTCTCAAACTGAATGAGATGAAATCTAATGATAGAAGTATCGCTAGTCCCATCAGCAGCTGAACACAGCAGTCTCCTGTTGGTCTCGAAGGTCTCAAACTGAATGAGATGAAATCTAATGATAGAAGTATCGCTAGTCCCATCAGCAGCTGAACACAGCAGTCTCCTGTTGGTCTCGAAGGTCTCAAACTGAATGAGATGAAATCTAATGATAGAAGTATCGCTAGTCCCATCAGCAGCTGAACACAGCAGTCTCCTGTTGGTCTCGAAGGTCTCAAACTGAATGAGATGAAATCTAATGATAGAAGTATCGCTAGTCCCATCAGCAGCTGAACACAGCAGTCTCCTGTTGGTCTCGAAGGTCTCAAACTGAATGAGATGAAATCTAATGATAGAAGTATCGCTAGTCCCATCAGCAGCTGAACACAGCAATCTCCTGTTGGTCTCGAAGGTCTCAAACTGAATGAGATGAAATCTAATGATAGAAGTATCGCTAGTCCCATCAGCAGCTGAACACAGCAGTCTCCTGTTGGTCTCGAAGGTCTCAAACTGAATGAGATGAAATCTAATGATAGAAGTATCGCTAGTCCCATCAGCAGCTGAACACAGCAGTCTCCTGTTGGTCTCGAAGGTCTCAAACTGAATGAGATGAAATCTAATGATAGAAGTATCGCTAGTCCCATCAGCAGCTGAACACAGCAGTCTCCTGTTGGTCTCGAAGGTCTCAAACTGAATGAGATGAAATCTAATGATAGAAGTATCGCTAGTCCCATCAGCAGCTGAACACAGCAGTCTCCTGTTGGTCTCGAAGGTCTCAAACTGAATGAGATGAAATCTAATGATAGAAGTATCGCTAGTCCCATCAGCAGCTGAACACAGCAGTCTCCTGTTGGTCTCGAAGGTCTCAAACTGAATGAGATGAAATCTAATGATAGAAGTATCGCTAGTCCCATCAGCAGCTGAACACAGCAGTCTCCTGTTGGTCTCGAAGGTCTCAAACTGAATGAGATGAAATCTAATGATAGAAGTATCGCTAGTCCCATCAGCAGCTGAACACAGCAGTCTCCTGTTGGTCTCGAAGGTCTCAAACTGAATGAGATGAAATCTAATGATAGAAGTATCGCTAGTCCCATCAGCAGCTGAACACAGCAGTCTCCTGTTGGTCTCGAAGGTCTCAAACTGAATGAGATGAAATCTAATGATAGAAGTATCGCTAGTCCCATCAGCAGCTGAACACAGCAGTCTCCTGTTGGTCTCGAAGGTCTCAAACTGAATGAGATGAAATCTAATGATAGAAGTATCGCTAGTCCCATCAGCAGCTGAACACAGCAGTCTCCTGTTGGTCTCGAAGGTCTCAAACTGAATGAGATGAAATCTAATGATAGAAGTATCGCTAGTCCCATCAGCAGCTGAACACAGCAATCTCCTGTTGGTCTCGAAGGTCTCAAACTGAATGAGATGAAATCTAATGATAGAAGTATCGCTAGTCCCATCAGCAGCTGAACACAGCAGTCTCCTGTTGGTCTCGAAGGTCTCAAACTGAATGAGATGAAATCTAATGATAGAAGTATCGCTAGTCCCATCAGCAGCTGAACACAGCAGTCTCCTGTTGGTCTCGAAGGTCTCAAACTGAATGAGATGAAATCTAATGATAGAAGTATCGCTAGTCCCATCAGCAGCTGAACACAGCAGTCTCCTGTTGGTCTCGAAGGTCTCAAACTGAATGAGATGAAATCTAATGATAGAAGTATCGCTAGTCCCATCAGCAGCTGAACACAGCAGTCTCCTGTTGGTCTCGAAGGTCTCAAACTGAATGAGATGAAATCTAATGATAGAAGTATCGCTAGTCCCATCAGCAGCTGAACACAGCAGTCTCCTGTTGGTCTCGAAGGTCTCAAACTGAATGAGATGAAATCTAATGATAGAAGTATCGCTAGTCCCATCAGCAGCTGAACACAGCAGTCTCCTGTTGGTCTCGAAGGTCTCAAACTGAATGAGATGAAATCTAATGATAGAAGTATCGCTAGTCCCATCAGCAGCTGAACACAGCAGTCTCCTGTTGGTCTCGAAGGTCTCAAACTGAATGAGATGAAATCTAATGATAGAAGTATCGCTAGTCCCATCAGCAGCTGAACACAGCAGTCTCCTGTTGGTCTCGAAGGTCTCAAACTGAATGAGATGAAATCTAATGATAGAAGTATCGCTAGTCCCATCAGCAGCTGAACACAGCAGTCTCCTGTTGGTCTCGAAGGTCTCAAACTGAATGAGATGAAATCTAATGATAGAAGTATCGCTAGTCCCATCAGCAGCTGAACACAGCAGTCTCCTGTTGGTCTCGAAGGTCTCAAACTGAATGAGATGAAATCTAATGATAGAAGTATCGCTAGTCCCATCAGCAGCTGAACACAGCAGTCTCCTGTTGGTCTCGAAGGTCTCAAACTGAATGAGATGAAATCTAATGATAGAAGTATCGCTAGTCCCATCAGCAGCTGAACACAGCAGTCTCCTGTTGGTCTCGAAGGTCTCAAACTGAATGAGATGAAATCTAATGATAGAAGTATCGCTAGTCCCATCAGCAGCTGAACACAGCAGTCTCCTGTTGGTCTCGAAGGTCTCAAACTGAATGAGATGAAATCTAATGATAGAAGTATCGCTAGTCCCATCAGCAGCTGAACACAGCAGTCTCCTGTTGGTCTCGAAGGTCTCAAACTGAATGAGATGAAATCTAATGATAGAAGTATCGCTAGTCCCATCAGCAGCTGAACACAGCAGTCTCCTGTTGGTCTCGAAGGTCTCAAACTGAATGAGATGAAATCTAATGATAGAAGTATCGCTAGTCCCATCAGCAGCTGAACACAGCAGTCTCCTGTTGGTCTCGAAGGTCTCAAACTGAATGAGATGAAATCTAATGATAGAAGTATCGCTAGTCCCATCAGCAGCTGAACACAGCAATCTCCTGTTGGTCTCGAAGGTCTCAAACTGAATGAGATGAAATCTAATGATAGAAGTATCGCTAGTCCCATCAGCAGCTGAACACAGCAGTCTCCTGTTGGTCTCGAAGGTCTCAAACTTAATGAGATGAAATCTAATGATAGAAGTATCGCTAGTCCCATCAGCAGCTGAACACAGCAGTCTCCTGTTGGTCTCGAAGGTCTCAAACTGAATGAGATGAAATCTAATGATAGAAGTATCGCTAGTCCCATCAGCAGCTGAACACAGCAGTCTCCTGTTGGTCTCGAAGGTCTCAAACTGAATGAGATGAAATCTAATGATAGAAGTATCGCTAGTCCCATCAGCAGCTGAACACAGCAGTCTCCTGTTGGTCTCGAAGGTCTCAAACTGAATGAGATGAAATCTAATGATAGAAGTATCGCTAGTCCCATCAGCAGCTGAACACAGCAGTCTCCTGTTGGTCTCGAAGGTCTCAAACTGAATGAGATGAAATCTAATGATAGAAGTATCGCTAGTCCCATCAGCAGCTGAACACAGCAATCTCCTGTTGGTCTCGAAGGTCTCAAACTGAATGAGATGAAATCTAATGATAGAAGTATCGCTAGTCCCATCAGCAGCTGAACACAGCAGTCTCCTGTTGGTCTCGAAGGTCTCAGACTGAATGAGATGAAATCTAATGATAGAAGTATCGCTAGTCCCATCAGCAGCTGAACACAGCAATCTCCTGTTGGTCTCGAAGGTCTCAAACTGAATGAGATGAAATCTAATGATAGAAGTATCGCTAGTCCCATCAGCAGCTGAACACAGCAATCTCTGTTTGGTCTCGAAAGGTCTCAGACTGAATGAGATGAAATCTAATGATAGAAGTATCGCTAGTCCCATCAGCAGCTGAACACAGCAGTCTCCTGTTGGTCTCGAAGGTCTCAAACTGAATGAGATGAAATCTAATGATAGAAGTATCGCTAGTCCCATCAGCAGCTGAACACAGCAATCTCCTGTTGGTCTCGAAGGTCTCAAACTGAATGAGATGAAATCTAATGATAGAAGTATCGCTAGTCCCATCAGCAGCTGAACACAGCAGTCTCCTGTTGGTCTCGAAGGTCTCAAACTGAATGAGATGAAATCTAATGATAGAAGTATCGCTAGTCCCATCAGCAGCTGAACACAGCAGTCTCCTGTTGGTCTCGAAGGTCTCAAACTGAATGAGATGAAATCTAATGATAGAAGTATCGCTAGTCCCATCAGCAGCTGAACACAGCAGTCTCCTGTTGGTCTCGAAGGTCTCAAACTGAATGAGATGAAATCTAATGATAGAAGTATCGCTAGTCCCATCAGCAGCTGAACACAGCAGTCTCCTGTTGGTCTCGAAGGTCTCAAACTGAATGAGATGAAATCTAATGATAGAAGTATCGCTAGTCCCATCAGCAGCTGAACACAGCAGTCTCCTGTTGGTCTCGAAGGTCTCAAACTGAATGAGATGAAATCTAATGATAGAAGTATCGCTAGTCCCATCAGCAGCTGAACACAGCAGTCTCCTGTTGGTCTCGAAGGTCTCAAACTGAATGAGATGAAATCTAATGATAGAAGTATCGCTAGTCCCATCAGCAGCTGAACACAGCAGTCTCCTGTTGGTCTCGAAGGTCTCAAACTTAATGAGATGAAATCTAATGATAGAAGTATCGCTAGTCCCATCAGCAGCTGAACACAGCAGTCTCCTGTTGGTCTCGAAGGTCTCAAACTGAATGAGATGAAATCTAATGATAGAAGTATCGCTAGTCCCATCAGCAGCTGAACACAGCAATCTCCTGTTGGTCTCGAAGGTCTCAAACTGAATGAGATGAAATCTAATGATAGAAGTATCGCTAGTCCCATCAGCAGCTGAACACAGCAGTCTCCTGTTGGTCTCGAAGGTCTCAAACTGAATGAGATGAAATCTAATGATAGAAGTATCGCTAGTCCCATCAGCAGCTGAACACAGCAGTCTCCTGTTGGTCTCGAAGGTCTCAAACTGAATGAGATGAAATCTAATGATAGAAGTATCGCTAGTCCCATCAGCAGCTGAACACAGCAGTCTCCTGTTGGTCTCGAAGGTCTCAAACTTAATGAGATGAAATCTAATGATAGAAGTATCGCTAGTCCCATCAGCAGCTGAACACAGCAGTCTCCTGTTGGTCTCGAAGGTCTCAAACTGAATGAGATGAAATCTAATGATAGAAGTATCGCTAGTCCCATCAGCAGCTGAACACAGCAGTCTCCTGTTGGTCTCGAAGGTCTCAAACTGAATGAGATGAAATCTAATGATAGAAGTATCGCTAGTCCCATCAGCAGCTGAACACAGCAGTCTCCTGTTGGTCTCGAAGGTCTCAAACTGAATGAGATGAAATCTAATGATAGAAGTATCGCTAGTCCCATCAGCAGCTGAACACAGCAGTCTCCTGTTGGTCTCGAAGGTCTCAAACTGAATGAGATGAAATCTAATGATAGAAGTATCGCTAGTCCCATCAGCAGCTGAACACAGCAGTCTCCTGTTGGTCTCGAAGGTCTCAAACTGAATGAGATGAAATCTAATGATAGAAGTATCGCTAGTCCCATCAGCAGCTGAACACAGCAATCTCCTGTTGGTCTCGAAGGTCTCAAACTTAATGAGATGAAATCTAATGATAGAAGTATCGCTAGTCCCATCAGCAGCTGAACACAGCAATCTCCTGTTGGTCTCGAAGGTCTCAAACTGAATGAGATGAAATCTAATGATAGAAGTATCGCTAGTCCCATCAGCAGCTGAACACAGCAGTCTCCTGTTGGTCTCGAAGGTCTCAAACTTAATGAGATGAAATCTAATGATAGAAGTATCGCTAGTCCCATCAGCAGCTGAACACAGCAGTCTCCTGTTGGTCTCGAAGGTCTCAAACTGAATGAGATGAAATCTAATGATAGAAGTATCGCTAGTCCCATCAGCAGCTGAACACAGCAGTCTCCTGTTGGTCTCGAAGGTCTCAAACTGAATGAGATGAAATCTAATGATAGAAGTATCGCTAGTCCCATCAGCAGCTGAACACAGCAATCTCCTGTTGGTCTCGAAGGTCTCAAACTGAATGAGATGAAATCTAATGATAGAAGTATCGCTAGTCCCATCAGCAGCTGAACACAGCAATCTCCTGTTGGTCTCGAAGGTCTCAAACTGAATGAGATGAAATCTAATGATAGAAGTATCGCTAGTCCCATCAGCAGCTGAACACAGCAGTCTCCTGTTGGTCTCGAAGGTCTCAAACTTAATGAGATGAAATCTAATGATAGAAGTATCGCTAGTCCCATCAGCAGCTGAACACAGCAGTCTCCTGTTGGTCTCGAAGGTCTCAAACTTAATGAGATGAAATCTAATGATAGAAGTATCGCTAGTCCCATCAGCAGCTGAACACAGCAGTCTCATGTTGGTCTCGAAGGTCTCAAACTTAATGAGATGAAATCTAATGATAGAAGTATCGCTAGTCCCATCAGCAGCTGAACACAGCAGTCTCCTGTTGGTCTCGAAGGTCTCAAACTGAATGAGATGAAATCTAATGATAGAAGTATCGCTAGTCCCATCAGCAGCTGAACACAGCAGTCTCCGGTTGGTCTCGAAGGTCTCACACTGAATGAGCTGAAATCTAATGATAGAAGTATCGCTAGTCCCATCAGCAGCTGAACACAGCAATCTCCTGTTGGTCTCAAAGGTCTCAAACTGAATGAGATGAAATCTAATGATAGAAGTATCGCTAGTCCCATCAGCAGCTGAACACAGCAGTCGCTTGTTTGTCTCAAAGGTCTCAAACTGAATGAGATGAAATCTAATGATAGAAGTATCGCTAGTCCCATCAGCAGCTGAACACAGCAGTCGCTTGTTTGTCTCAAAGGTCTCATATTTTTCTACTTGACGTTTCTGTTTAACGGCGTTTGATTCCAATCATTTCATTCAGAGTGTCATTATTACACTGAATGCCTGCATATGTCATTATTACACTGAATGCCTGCATATGTCATTATTACACTGAATGCCTGCATATGTCATTATTACACTGACTGCCTGCATATGTCATTATTACACTGACTGCCTGCATATGTCATTATTACACTGAATGCCTGCATATGTCATTATACTCTGAATGTCTGTAGATATCATTTGTACACAAAAAGCCTGCAGATACCATTTATACGCTGAATATACACAGATGCCATTTATATGCTAAATATCCGCAGATGTCATTATACACCAAAAGTATGCATATATTAGTAATAACTTTAAATATTAAACTTTATGTGTTGTTTTACAAATACGCGAAAGGCAAGAAAAGGTTAGACGACCTGAAAGGCAAGAAGGGTGAGGCTCGTAACCCTTGAATGACAACAAACTGAAAGGGAAGCAATCTCTGAATTAAAACACGTCATAGCTAAGAAGTCTACACAATGATAATGCCGGTAAGTTCTTAGGTCCTCACGGAGTTCTGAGGTCTTCACGGAGTTCTGAGGTCTTCACGGAGTTCTGAGGTCCTCACGGAGTTCTGAAGTCCTCACGGAGTTCTGAGGTCCTCACGGAGTTCTGAGGTCCTCACGGAGTTCTGAGGTCTTCACGGAGTTCTGAGGTCCTCACGGAGTTCTGAGGTCTTCACGGAGTTCTGAGGTCTTCACGGAGTCAAGTTGCCTCATCTACACACAATGACGTCCCATTGCAAAGTGTCATGAAAATAAATCTTTAGCTGCAGACATGTAGAAACCGTGTGCCTCTAGGAGCTCTGTGATTTAGTCCTGCGAATTTAACATCAGCGCAAATTTTGACGGAGAGTTGCCTATACACACATTTCATAGTCTCCTTTATCGTATCCAGTTAATTTAATTTGGTCTTTGTAATCGATTGGTATAGTCCCCCCCCCCAACCTACCCCCGGGACATGTCCTAAGACGTCTCACTGTAATTGGATTCACATATCTAATACAATACCACCCTCTCCATTCTCCCACGTAAATGATTCACATATCTAATACAATACCACCCTCCCCATTCTCCCACGTAAATGCTTGCGACAGAAAATACGGTAAATATAAAAATACTTCATTAGAAAGTTTCCTTTAAGATTTATCCTATCCCCTATTGTTTCCTGGTTGAAAAAAACAAACAGCCAATGGACGTCAAATAAACTATGTACATTAGTTGTTGTTCGTCCGTCGATTCGACGAAGACCACTCTAGTCATCCGAGGGTTGCTGGGACTGGCTTTGTTTGTGCGTGCGCAGATGGCTGATGAGGCCGATCCTAGCACGGAAGGTTCGGGAACAGAGGGGACAAGGGACGAGTGGGACATCTCCAGGAGGGTTGACAGCACGGGCCTTTCGGGCTTGCCTCTTCTTTTCTGCGGAGGTGATCCTGTTTGCCTCGCATGACTTGGCACCTTCGTGGATGGAAGAACGCCAGGTGGAACGGTCCATTGCAGCAAGTTCCCACGTGTCTGGCTTGATGGCAAACGCTTTCAGTGAGACTTTCAGTGTGTCTTTGTAGCGTTTCTTTTGCCCACCGTGGGACCGCTGGCCATGCTGGAGCTCGCCATAGAAGAGTCTCTTTGGCAGTCTCTCGTCTGGCATTCGGACCACGTGCCCTGCCCAACGAAGCTGGGACTGCATCAGGAGTGTTAATATGCTGGGGAGACCTGCCTTGGTCAGTACCACTGTGTCTGGTATTTTATCCTGCCACTTTATGCCGATGATCTTCCTGAGGCTTGTTGAGTGAAAGTGGTTAAGCTTCCTAGCATGGCGCTGATACACAGTCCATGTTTCACACGCATATAGCAGTGTGGGGAGCACCACTGCCCTGTACACTTTCAGCTTGGTCTGGATGGTAATGCCTCTTCTGTTCCAGACATTTGGGTACAACCTGCCAAAAGTGGAGCTGGCTCTGGCAATTCTGACGCTCACTTCGTCATCGATGGTGGCATTTTGCGACAGTGTGCTGCCTAGGTATGAGAACCGTTGCACTGTGTTGTACATTTGTAAATATCTTTTAAAGTTCTTCCATCCAGAGTCTAGAAAATTGGTTTATTATTATGATTACTTTTTAATTTAATTATTAACAGGAAATTTTAACGGTGACTTCTTTCCCGTTTATCCCAAACAATGACACAATTTTCTTTTTTGTTACAATTCAGTTGACATTTGTTTCCCATTACGTAGAAAACTAGTTCATGTAATTTGTAAAAGTTCATATGTTTAATGAAAAGAGCTATTAGCTAATTTTTCTTAAAGATATAAATCCAATCTTCACGTCACTACGGTTGCTCAGTGTCTAGGTCCCAAAGTAATTTCCTCAATATTTATTGGGTTTTTAAGGTTAAGAAGGGACATTAAAAATATGGCAATTTTTATCAAGTAATAACACTACACATTCTAAGTAACCAGAGGTTGGTACACGTGTAGCAAACAATAACTTGGGGGAAAAAAAGAATCTCTATACATATAAGACGCATTTGTTGTCTGTCTGTCGTCTGTAGTCTGGATATTCCCTATTAACTCAAGATCCAGACAACCAAATAACGTGAAATTTGGTACACGTACACGAAATTATACCTGAAAGGTTATTAAACAGGTTTCGTTCCATATATATAAGATACTGGGGGCTGGGGGCCCAAAATGTAGTTTTTTCCTTATATGAGCTCTATAAAAAGTAAAAATAAAAAATTATATTTCCCGTGTAGGTAGAAGCATAAAACTTTCGGTAGTTGTTAAGTATCATTTGGCGATGGTAACAGGTAAAAAATTATATAAATTATCACTTACGGGGGGCCGGGGGCCCTAATGTAGTTTTTTCTTATATTTAAAACTGACTCAACACTAATTTCTTCAACTTCCCGTGAAGATAGAAGCATGAAACTTTGGGAACTTGCTGAATACACTCTTATGACGATAATTGGCGAAAAATAATTTTAAAATTTTCACTCATGGGTGGCCGGTGGCCCAAACCGTTTTTTTCCTTATATGGGCTATATAAAACTGAATCAACACTAATTCCACATCTTTCTTTGTAGGTACAAACATTAACTTTGGAAAGTTGTTGAGTACCCTCCAGCGATGGTAGCAGTCGAAAAAAAATTATCACTAACTGGGGGGCCGGGGCCCAAATGTTATACATATAAGACGCATTTGTTGTGTGTTTGTTCCCTAATAACTCAAGATCCATACAACCAAATAACGTGAAATTTGGTACACATACACAAAATTACATGGGAAACGTTCTTAAACAGGTTTCGTTCAATATATATAAGATACTGGAAGCCGTGTAGGTAGAAGCATGAAACTTTCGGTGGTTGTTAAGTATCATTTGGCGATGATAACAGGTAAAAAAATTATATAAATTATCACTCAGTCTCTTGGGATTGCTGGTATAGACTCGCAGACACCATGCTTTTCTCATTGACAGTTGTATGGGGCCTGCTCCATAGTTGGCAAAGAGGAAAATCTTTTTGTACAAACTCCAAACGGAACTGCCAAAAATGTTGTCTATCACATTGCTTTAAGTTAAATGTACCCTTTATGCATGCAAATAAACAGTACTCTACGCTTCTACATAAAACCTTATTTTAAACCCTGGAAGGCCGGGTCCTTGCCACTAGTATATATATATATATATATAGCTTATTTTGTTTTATCTTAAATTTACTATTGCAGTCGCTGCTTCTATTCAGCAGATTATTGCATCCTACGCTTATCCATGATTTATGTCTAGTCTTGCGTTATTATTAGAATTTTAAATGATGATCTCTTGTTGTCCTGTTTAGATCAAGCAACCCATACAGAACTTCTCAAATTACAGACGGGATAAACGAGAATTTGTATATGTGACAGCAACGTTAATTAAACGAGAATTTGTATGTGTGACAGCCAGAGCCGTCTTTACACCATTTTGGGCCCCCGGGCAAAGAAATAGTGTTGGGCCCCTCCCCCGCAGGAATAAAAATAAATATACATAATATAAATAAATAAACATATTCCCATGGGGCCCCTATGCTCGTGGGCCCCCAGACAAAGGCCAAACGGGCCTATGCGTTAAGACAGCCCTGGTGACAGCCACGTTAAGTAAGTGGAGGAAATAATAATTGGTGTGTGCATGGAAAAGCGTTGTAATTAAAAGACGCCTTGGCTAAACGTCTGCTTCACCAGACAAGAAAACACAAGGTAAAATAAACATTTTGAGATATGAAAACCACTGGTCGTCAATTCCAAATCAGTTTTATAAGTTTCTGACAGGAAACAAACGTCGGACACTATTGTAAATGCAGAGAAAGTTGTATGGTACCAACAAGGCTGAACGCTAACAGTGAGACAAAGTTAAGGAGATGTATTTGTGGGATATGTGGGGCTGGGGGTGGTGCGTGGCTGCAGAATCGCGGGGAAGATGCAAATTATGAGGATAAACAAAAAATGAACAGTTTTATTCTTACAGCTAATACTGCCGAGGGCGCTTCGTTCATGTCCAGAATCTAGTAACACCTTACTGCACCCACCCCAGAGTAATCTAGTAACACTGTACTCCAGCCACCCCAGAGTAATCTAGTTACACCTTACTCCACCCACCACAAAGTAATCTAGTAACACCTTACTCCACTCACCACAAAGTAATCTAGTAACACCTTACTCTCTTACTTAATGGACGTCTGAGAAATAACAATCAAATTAAAGGACGACTGAGAAATAACAATCAAATTAAAGGACGACTGAGAAATAACAATCAAATTAAAGGACGACTGAGAAATAACAACCGGATTTACGAATAATTATTAGACAAAGATTCATAATCTTGGTCTGAAATTTGCAACCTCGGAAAGGGATTCTAACATTTCTGTCTCACCATAAATCTTATACAATGATCTCGTACCGAGAGTCGTGGGTTCGAGCCTCTGTGACGTAAGTGTGTACCTGAGTCCACCCAGCTCTGATGGGTACCTGGCATTAATTGTGGAAAATTTAAAGGTGACTCGACATTGTACTAACCACACAATCCTTTCGTGTTCGTGACCAAAAAAAACTTGTTTCGCCTGTTTCACATTCGCCATCGGCCTTTGGTCTCAAAAAGGGACGTTTTTTATGATAAGTTTGTTTTGTTTACTTTTTGTTTGAAATCGTAATTTTTATGTTCAGTTTGATCTTGTCATCATTTTTACAAAAAGAAAAAAAAGAAAAAATTTCCACCACAGAAATGTCTTTATTTTAAGGTCGATTTTTCTGAAAGCATAAAAAAAGATTCATCTAACTGGTGTTTTAAAACATCCAAACTTGTTCATGAAAAGATTGGCTGGTAGAATACAATTTCAGATTTAAGTTTTAGATTTCTATGAGTACGGCAGTTTATTGTAAATTATATAATTTCATTGAGGTTGTGTCCAGGGGGAGGACAGAAAAAAAAATTTGGGGGGTGGAGGGAGGGGGCTTTCCGAAAATTAGGTGCCACAATAAAATCTGATGGCACTGCTAAACAAACTCACTCGTCACCATGTAATATATTCATTAAAATTTATATCAAGTAGTACTCCTCTGGAGTTGAAGTTTTTTTTTCCAAACGCTTTTACACTAAAGATTTTAGCTGTATTTTAACAATATCAATAATTGGATTGCTTTTTTTTTAACTCGTGGTCACAATAAACGTATTAAAGTTTTACTTTTTGCAATAAATTTTATACAATTTAGCACGATTTGCAGTATTTTATTTTTTAGTCTAATACACTTTTTATTTAAAATTTAATTTTTAAATGTTTCATATTCAATAAATCAAGTTTGTTCGTTTTAGAACCTCTTATGTAAATAAAATTAATATTGACAGCTCACTTCCTTCTGCCAGTAATTGGACGCAATTATCAATGTCCAACTTCTAGTTTTATTTGGTAGGCCTTTATTAACACAAGCCTTATGTTTTATTTATTTTATTTTTTTCGGGGGGGGGGCGGGGAGGGGGTTGGTTTTGTGGGTGTGGTGGGAGACATTGGCGTAGGGAAGGGGGGCAAGGGAGGCATTTGCCCCCCCCCCTACATTTGAGAAAAAAAGTTTTTAATTTATTAAATGCATTAATAAATGTATTTTAGCTATTACAGCTCTAATTTGTAAGTCTTATTAATTTCTAAGGCTTTTTTCAACCCTTATTTTATACTGAACTTGAATTTAATTGAAAATTGTACCTGTATGGCATTGTCAGTTAAAATTAAAAAAAAGTGGGATTTTTTTTGCCCCCCACCCTGGAAAAATTCCTAGCGACGCCCATGGTGGGAGACACTATCTCTTTAGTTTATCTCATCTGTTACAGACACTCCTTTCACACAGAAGATTATTCCGTCCTACTCTCCTTTGTGATTTGTATCTAGTCATGCACTTTTACTAGTTTTTAACATCTTGATAATTTTTTTTCCTGGTTTTATCAGGAAACCCATTCCAAGGCCGACTCCCAGACGGGAAAAACCAGAATTCGTTTGTGTTTGTTCTGGTATTCCGAAGAAGAATATTTTGTGTTCTTAGACCCCGCTATCAGCTACCAAACTAACCATTTCCACTTGAACATTTGGTTTTCATAAAGCCACTCAGACAACGGAGAAGCCAGTGGCTATACAATAAGACCAACAGTTACGTTCGTATTCATTTACGATAAAGAGTTATATATATATATATATCATATAATATATGTTTATTGGATAAGTAAAAAAAAATCAATTTTCTTTTTCAAATAATAAAATTTAATAATTTCTTTGTTGCCATTAGCGGAGCATTTGTAGCAATAACCGCTCACTGTATCGCTTACCGGAGAGTACGTCTATTTTAGCTCCTGACAGACAGAAAGACAGACAGAGACTGACTACTGAGTTAAAAAGAAGAATTTGATGGGTAATTTTTTTCATAAAAATGTTAAAAAAGAGCTATTTAATGACAGATGACTGAATATGTCAACGACTTTTTTCAACATTTAGCGTCAGAGACTTCACGAAGAGTGGGCAAAAACAGATGGAGGGGGTATTAGTTATATAACATTGAACGCTCCAAAGGCGTCTCTTGAAAATAGTTGTTGAAAAGGGGGTTGGGGTGCAGTAGTGGGCGTGTAAAAATATGTGTTTAGAAGAAAAGGAATATGGTGGCTAAATAATTCAGATTGTTGTTGCCGCGCAGTTGACCTAAGAGTTGTTTTGATCATCAGATTGTTGGACACGGGCTTATTTGTAATAAAAGAATAAACATCAGGCCACTCACTCAGGCCACTCACTTGACTGAATTATTGCTGTCCATCGCCAACCAGAGTGCATATTTATTTTAAAGTTCGAGAGGAGTTCATCAGTTGAACATCACGGTCAAGTGGTTGCAGCTACAATGAATGTTTTAGATTATATGATAGCTATGAACTTATCTGTGTAATCCATCCATCCTTGTGGCACTACAGCCCCTGTAGGGCTTGGGCCGGCCTCACGACCTCCTTCCACTCAGTCCTTATCAACGCCTTTCTTCTCCAATATTGGATGCCCAGGTGTAGATCTTTCTCTACGTCATCCATCCATCTAAGCCTAGGTCTTCCCTTGAGCCGTTTTCCTCTGGGATTTTGGTGGTGTACCATCTTTACTCCTCTATCATTTGACATTCTTTCTAGGTGTCCTGCCAAGCGCAGTCTGCCCTTATTTTATTTCAGCAACTATTGTGGTATCCTGATATAAACTATAGTTCATGGTTGGTTCTTATTCTCCATCCAAACTCATCCTTTGTTGATACATATATTTTCCTGAGAACTTTCCTCTCACATGTATTTAACAGTTTTTCTGCAGTTTTTGTTAAGGTCCAAGTTTCACTTGCATATGTTACAGCTATGAAAGCTTTAGAGTTTATTGAATATGGATAACTTCGTAGAAGAATAATGGATTTGTATTTCTGAAGATAACATGAAAAGATAACTTGTCGCTTAGCGATACGGCCTAAGTGCTGTCTATTCCAACAATGAAACTTTTTATTGTGCTGCCAAGTAAATATCACCTCTATTAAATATGTCTAGACCAGGGGTGCGCAACCTGCGGCCGTACGGCCACATGCGGCCGTGGGAACGAAAATGTGCGGCCGTGGAAATATGTTTAAATAATAATAACCAGCGGCCGTCAAATACTTGCAATTGGGCAATATATTATGTAACGTTGTAAACGAAATATCGAATATTCATTTACATTCTTTTAAGCACTTGTTATTGCGAAACAAATGACGACTCCGGCAGCTGTAGCGTTAGCTGCAGCGTTTAGCGCTCATACATTGAAATAGCTATAGCCACGCTGGTGTTAGGCTGCAGCTGTAGCTAATGACTGCAAGCCTTTGAAGTTCAGCCGCCTAATATTGAAGCGCGCCGAAGCCATATGATGCGAACATTCGCTGTGTTGTGCT